>CM038224.1:107549451-107785508 GCA_021442155.1 Cymbidium sinense | reverse complement strand
TGATTCATGCCAATTTGGTCAATTGGGTCAAATCGGTCAACTTAGCCCAAATTACCTAAAGGATCAAATTGGCCAAAATCAAATTAAATTTAAATTAAACTAAATTGATTGAAACCAATTGAACCAATACAATCAAATGATCATTTGAACTTGTCTCGACTCTTGGTTTGACCCAATTTGACCAATTAGTCAGCCTAACTCATTTTGACCTGATTTGACCCAAATGGGTTAAATTAACTCAAATTAAACCAAATGAACTTCAAATGACATGAAATTTGGTCTAACTTACTTTTGACTCATTTCAAATTTGTTTAAATCAAATTTAATATCAAATGACCACTTTGCTCTTGGGTCAAGGGCATCCCATGAGAAAAGATACTTTTCCAAGTGGTCATTTCTCTTCCTTGGACACTTGGCACTCATCTATTGGTCCACATAGGCACCAAGGATCGATTTTGACCCAAGGAGTGGTTGGGGTAGCCATGACTCATGGGGAGGTGAAATCACCTCACCTCCATTAGAACACTTGGCATGAAGTACTCTCACCTCCCATTGGCTAGGACACCCATTTGTCCTTCATGGCGACCACTTTCCATGCCTTAGCCAACCATAAGGAGCTACTAAGATGATTCTCTTCCATTTTCAGCCACCCCAAGCCAAATGACATGAGTTTGGAGCCAAAATTTTAAACAAAAAGTTGATTTTTGTTCACTTTTGATTCCAAGGCTTTAGATGCTGAAGAAAACCATTTCTATCATTCTCCTCCTCCTAGAGCTCCCAAACCCATTAGCAATCACCCCACCTCATTTTGGATAGAAATACTCCAAAATTAAGTGGATTTTGATGAGGAAATGGCGATCACAATGGAAACTTCATTTTGATGTGAAGGTGAAGATCCAAGCTCGTTTCAAGGCCTCTTCCCTCACCAAACAGTGCTCGAGTCATCACCACCACTAGAAATCATCCCCGGTGAGATAACTTTCAAAAAATATAGTCGGCCTTAGGATCCTTCATTTGTTATGATTTTTCATGTGATTTTAGAAATTTACCCTAAATAATCTCGCTTTTTTACTTTAAATCATCCCAATTAAAAAATAGAATTTTTTGGTGTGAATTGATGCGAAAACGAGTCTATTTGGACAAGTTTTCACTTAGAATTTTCCCAAAACCATAATTTCTTGTTTACCACGGCTAAGTAGCAATCGTCCGATCTGTGGTAGGATCGGGCATCGGATCGCGTGATGCTTGATCGCTAATTCGATCGACCATCGATGTGGTTGATGCGATCGATGACTCAAATCACGCGCGCCGATCCGCGCGATCGGCCTCACGGATTGCGATATCTGGCCGTTGATCGGTGATGACGGTCAGATTAAGCGCCGTGTCAGCTGGCCTCGTTTCCCACTCATCCACGCTAATGTCGCGTGCGTCGGCGTGCGCATAAGCATCGTGCCACCGCGGCACCATAGCTGCGTTGCCATATTAGTGCGCGTTGGCGTGCTAAGTAGGAAATTTCAGTTTTTTCTGATTTAATAATTCATTTTAAACACCTGAATCTTCAAAAATTCATATAAATTAAAATACTTAACCAAAAATTGCAAACAAGGGTTCGTTAGATTCATATTTCTGAGAGGAATCCAAAAAATCTAAAATCCCTAAATTTTACTGAGTATTTTGAGCTTAATTTGACTTTTAGTAAAAATTAAATTTTATTAATTAAACCAAAAAAACATGTTAGATTAAGTTGAAATTTTTTGAGATTATAATTGATGTTAAAATACACATAAAAATTTCAAGTCCAAAGGACCTATAGATTAAAAGATATTGAATTTTGAGTTTCAAGTGATGTATTTTAATTAAATAAATTAACAAACTTCATAAAAATCACTTAAATCAATTAAAACTTCCTAAATTCATAACTAATTATAAAAAATCCAAAAAAATATAAACCCAAGTAAATTTTAAAGATAATTCAGAGGAGAATCTAATAAAATTATTTCTAATTGAGTTTGAATAGTAGATTTTTTTTAATTAGGATTTATCTAAATACTTTAATAACCTAATTACTCTAATAACTTTATTAATGATTCCAAACTTCTAGGCATGTTTAGTGGGATGACTTCTACCTCCCCTAATTTTCTTGGAATTTATTAATGAGTTAATTAGAAAAATTATTTAATAAACCCCTAGTCACTCTCTTAATATAATTAAGCTTAATTAAGCATGTGAACAGTGGTTTAGTTCATTGATTAAGTTAATTAAACTTTGTTTAAGTGATTAGGAGGTTTATGAAATGATTTTGGGATTTTTATTAAGCTATTTTCTAAACCCCCTTTCTTCCTTAATCCAAATTTAATTAAGGGCTGATCCACTAATGACATACTTAATTAACTTGTTAAAATTTTCCAAACATTTCAGAACTTAACTAATCCTTCTTGGGTAACTAATCCTTCTTGGGTAGATGCTTAGGTGTTCAATAACCTAAGTAGCTTAAGAAAATTATACTTAATCCACATGTGTGAGAAGGGTTATGAAAGTACTTAAATTAACCATTTAGCTTAATTAATCATTAATTGTGAGCCAATTGCATTAGGTACCTTTCTTTCCTAGGATGTATTGTTGATTTAAATTCCTTGTGATTTTATGTCATACATTGGCTCATAATTATTTGATTAAATATGGTAAAGTGAAGTGTAGGTAAGGGTAATTAATGAGCTTAATCTACATTATAACCTAAACAAAATATAAAATCAATCTAATAGTCCTAAAATTAAACTAAAATAATACAAATATGTGGGGATGGGTTAGGAAAAACCTTCTCAAATTTTCCTAAACTAAATCAAACTCAAAACAACATCAAATTTTCTTAAACCAACTTTGATTCACTTTAAATAAACTTATGTCATAAGATTATCTTTAGGAATTAATTAGGGTGAGTGAAGTTACATGCTTATATCACTTTATTTCTTTCCTAGCATGCTAAATGTGTATGTCATATGAAAATCATGCATTCATGTCTTTTAAAAATAAAATTAAAATGAAAAGTTTCCTTTATGTCAAATTGCTTATTTTTTGGCTAAAGTAAGATATGAATGGTTATTATCACTACTAAATCCAAAACTATTTTCAAAACTTATAAACCAAAGATTAGAAATGAAAATTATGCTATTTACAATTACTTATGAGCTTGCATGTGAATAGTATAAAATTTGTTATGTGACTTTTTCTTCTCTTTCTTAACATAGGTTTGTGTAGGATTTGCAAAGTGTTTAGTCCATTTGAAAAGGACATAACACCTGTTTGAAATCCATTCCTATACACTCCTATGTCATGACTCAAGAAGGAATTCCACATCACACATATAAATTAAAAAGCCAAAATCAATCAAACTAACATAAACTTTTTGCTTGATTCTCTTTCCATGCATTTCTTTTTGATACATGCACATGTATTTAAGAAAAGTGGTATATTAGTCTGGACAATTCTGGGGTTGGGAGGCTTTAAGTAGACCTAAGTATATCTTGTACCTTACACCCCTGGTGCTAATAATAGTGTTGTACTCACTTATGTCTTTTATACTTGTAAATGTGCATATAAAAATTGGATAAAAGAGTCACTCTCTTCTACTTAACAAACAAACATAAATTTTTTGCATGATTCTCTTTCCATGCATTTCTTTTTGTACATGCACATGTATTTAAGAAAAGTGGTATATTAGTCTGGACAATCCCAGGGTTGCGAGGTGTTAAGTAGCCCTAAGTAGGTCTTATACCTTACACCCCTAGTGCTAACAATGGTGTCATACTCACTTATGTCTTTTATACTTGTAAATGTGCATATAAAAAATGGATAAAAGAATCACTCTCTTCTACCTAACAAAATCATGAATACATGAAATATTTTAAATTTTCTTAAGCAACCTCTCTTAACATTCATCATTAAGGTGTGTTAAATACTTACATTGCATGTATAGATATGCTTAGGATTCATTCATATGCATATTACACATGTGAGGAAAGAAATAAAATATTGTGTGTTTTGTGACAGTAATTTACTTTACTTAATCTTAAAATATTTTTCTTTTGAATAGGTTTGTTTAAGAAAAATCTAAATTTAGGATTAATTAAAACACATAATAAAGCATTCACTAAATAAAATCAATAATGAATCTACCTTAGAAATCACTTAGGATAGGGATGAGAAATTCTCTTCTTTTTCTCTCTTTACAACACTTAGTAATTGAATAGGTTCATTCAAACCAAATCAAATCATCAAATAAAAATCAAACAAATCAACTAAACAACTTAAATGAGACTATCCTTCTAAGTTGAACATTTTCACACTTAGAAAATCCTAACCTTAAAGCTTAGCAAAGCACACAACACAAACCTTACATGGCACACACATTAGGCTAAGTCCCCACTTCTAGTCCTATGTTAGGGCGATGCATGGTTTGATGTTTGCTTTTATTTTTTGATGTAATATTTTAGTCTGGATGTTAGGGTGTATGTGCGTAGAATGAATGGTCAGATGATTTATTCTAATCATTATCTGTTGCATGAGATTGTACTTAAGGGGCGCTGTAATAAAAATATAATTGCTTTGGCTATGCGGTTACTTATATCCCTAAGCATAATCCAAAATAGGCCAGGTGGATTTGGTTACCCATGTGTGTGGTGTTAAGTCCAATTTATATACATGCTTGGGAATGTGTGATTTGTTTAGCTAATCTCTATTTTACAGGTTTTAGTTAGATTTACTTTTTTTTTCATGTAATTTTGCAATTAGGATTTTGGAATGATTGTTATGGGGGATTAGGATGAACATTGGTTATAAGATTATATCTTATGTATCATGTGAAGCATTTGGAGAAACCACCTTTCAACAATCCAAAAGGAGGAACCAAAAGAAGAAAGGAAAAAGAAGAAAGAAGAAAAAAAGAAAAGAAGCAATGAAGACCCCATAACATGAATTTCCTTGCTTAATTATAATTAATTCATTTTGTACTCTGGGTTGTAGAAGGGTAGAACTCGGCTACCCAATTTATTTTCGGGATTGTGCGGTGGTACTCGACCACACATGGCCTTCTATTCTTTTAAGCTAGTTTATAAAATATTTGATGTTTGTTTAACTTGCGCATTAAGAAATGACATGCTTTTCCTAGTTCCTTCTTTGCTTTGATGGATGGCCCGGATGACGGTTAGGCTCTTAGGAAAAAATAAATTTTCTACCAAATTAATCAACTCAAAATTAAAAATAAATAACTCATAACCTCACCTAAAAGTATAAAACAAGATAAAAGAATTAGTAATCCTTTAGTTGAATGTTGTCTTTTCTTTATAATATCATGCATAAAAGCATATTGATTCATTCTTGATTTGGAGGATTCCACCCATGCCGTGAGCTTTGCTTGACCTTTGAGCTATGGTGGAAACACACCTCCCCTTCTCCTGATTTTGGCCCACAATCTCTTTTCTTCATTAGGCATATGAATCTTACAAGCGAGTCAAATTGAATGTCCAAAATAAAACAAAAAATATATGAAAATTTTGCAAAGATTTAAGTCATTGAATCATGCCGTACATGATCTAGTCTCTTAGAGAGTGTGCTTAAGGACTTTGCCTCATTCTAAATAAATGACAACTTTGATATCTTGCATAAACATAAGACTTGCCTACATGAATTTAAAATCATAGGAAGAGTTAGTTGGTGGCCACCCCCAGGTGATTGTAAGTCCAACAGTTGGGTGGTTCATCTTCTCTTATGGAGGTGAACCAAATACCCATTTTTTCTTTAGATTTAGGTCATGCTTTGGCTCTCGCCAAAGCTCTCTAAATTTAGGTTCCAAGGTTGCTTTTCTCTTTTGCGGGCCATAAGCATAAATACTCACCTCTTTGGCATTTTTTATGACCTTGTATCATGGAATTATAAGCCCTAAATATCTAATGAAAATTCAATCCAAACAAGTAAATCAATTCAATTTCAAAATAGAAAACCCAACCATAGGATAGTTTGGGTGCTTACTAGGCTTCCTAGTATCTAAAGCATCATATACTTATCTTTCTTTGGCTTTGAAAAGAACTCCCTCCCTTTTGATCAATGTTGTTTGATCTTCTAAAAATAAACCAAATTGATTGATAGTCCTACCTATTAAAATCTTTAAAGATAATGATTATTTACTTTAATTGAGAGTATTCCTGAGGAATCTCATTCCTTAGGATGTAATTAACTATTTAGGCTTGTTGCCATAGGGAACTTAATGAACCTGGTTTAAAATAAACCTAACTTTACTTTTCCATGTAAGGTAGGGGAAGAATCTCTGGTACATATGAAGACTCATAGTCCTTAGGGGTTCTTATTCAGGTGATTAGGTAGATTGTAAGGTGGTGACTTCTATCTTTCAAGATAATACACTTTTCCTCAATGTCATCCCTGATCACCCTGATAAGAACATATGCGGATCTACATAGTGTCCTGACCAAAGGCATATATTTATTTTCATTTATCTTCCTCAAAAGGATAGATAAAGGCAGGAATAATTTTCACCACAGAGTCCATAATCTATGATAAGAAAGTTGAGAGCTCGCTCCAAAAGTGAGGTCAACAGAGCACCGAGTTAGCTGGCGGTGGACGTGGCATTGATCCCCGCCATCCGATCTTAGATCGGACGATGTGGATAAAACTCACAGCATAAAGAGGAGAAATGAGGGAGTTCTAGCGCAATTTAGAACCATCCATTTCAATCATGAGGAATGGACGGCCCATGATCCTTCTTCTTACAAGCAATGAACGACGGAGCTTGTCCAGCATGGATCGCTCGATCCGAGCTCACCCAAGTTCGGATTCACTCCAAACTCAACCCACACCTTCATGTGAAGGATCCACAAGGATCCAATGGCTAGGATGAGCTTAAATATAAATTTCCTTCATAAAGGGCCAACCAAATTTTCCTATATCTACAGTTTTGAGAAATTACCTCACTGGAGCTCAAGATCGGTGGTAGAATCAATAGAGGTAGCTTTGTCTAGTAGAGATAAACCTCTGATGAGAAGCAATCAAGCCAATTCTACTTGGTTATTTCGGTTGGCCAAGAATGGTTGGAGCTTATCTTATCAACTACTTGCTCAAGTGGGTTAGAAGCTTGGGAAATGAGTTGAGTATCCTCTACGAGATATGGAGATGGTGTGGGAACGAGCAATTAAAGTTTGGTGATGAATTGAAAGAGTTTGGATCAAAGATAGCCTCCTCTATTTCGGTTCCGCACGGGAAGAGGGAATACCAAATGTGGGAAGCTTGGAATCGCTCTAGAACTCACAAGGAAACTCGGCTTGGTGTTAGGAAGCTCGCACGAAGTGAATTGGTGCCAATCCTGTTTGAATTGAGGGGGTATACCGATTTGCTAAGTTGAACAAATGGGATGGTTTCCCATTTTTCAACCACCACCCACCACCAGAACATTGGAGGGGTCTCAATCAGGTCTACGTGACTTGATTGGGTTGGAGGAACTCATGGGAGGTGTCTCCAGTCTAATAGGGAAATATCTCCTTGGCTTAATCCCTTGGATGCTCGGGTTGCATGGGAGGTGAGTCGGCTCACCTCCCTTTGGTCCATGGCCGACCTATCATGGGTCATGTAGCCTAGGTGGGTTAGGTGAACCCTCATTTAGAAGTTGGATGGCTGCCAAAGTGATGAGAGAGTGAACTTTGCCATTTATGGGTGGAATCCTATATGAGGAGGGCTTAACTAATGGATTATGGCTTGGATGGGGCCCACTTGGCTTTTGGGCTAACTTTGGACTGACTTAGGGTCAATTTGGGTCAGGTTTGGTCAGCCGCGAAAGTCCCATGAGTTAGTTTTATAGATTTTTTCTTCATTTGGTCAAATGGGTTTATATTGGTTCATGTTGGGTTGAGTTATCCAATTGGTCAAATTAGGTCAAACCAACGCTTAGGTTGGGTTCAAATGATGATTTGAAGAGTATTGGTTCAAGTGGTTTCAATCAATTTACATAGGTTTGATTTTGGCTCACTTGGATTCAAATAGGTCAAATGGGCTAAGTTGATAAATCTGACCAATTTGACCAAACTGGGTTTGGTTAGGTATTAGTTCATGTTCAATTGGTCAATTGAAGATGATTATAGGCTTTAGTTTGAATCAATTTCAATTTAATTTAGATTTTGGCCAATTTAACCCTTTAGGTCAATTTGAGCTAGGTTGGGTCAAGTTGACCAATTGGTCAAATTAGGCTCAATTATGGCTTTGGTCAAGTTCAATAATAAATTTGGAATGAACTTGAGCCATTGGTTGCAATCAATTTGGGTTAGATCATGATTTGACCCATTTTGACATTTTAGGCTAATTTGGATTAACTTAGGTCAAATGGCCAATTGGACTTGGTTTCGCTCAATTGAGGTTTTAGATATGTTCAATCATTGATCATGGGTTTGTTTGAATCAATGGTTTCAATCAATTTGGTGTATGGTGGATTTTAGCTAGTTTAAGTTTTATTTGGGCTAAATGTTGACTTGGTCAAAGGACTAAGCTAACTTGGTTTGACCCAATTCAAGGTGGTTGATCATCTTAGGGTAATTGTCAATTATGATATAAGACTTGGATGGGTTTGGTTCAATCCAATTTGGGTTGAATTAGAACTTGGCTCAAAAAGGTCCTTTAGGCCACTTTGGGTTAAGTGGACCTAAATGAGTCAATTGGTTTGGTTTTGCTTGATTCAAGTTTAGTTGAACTTATATTTGAGCCTATGATTGAAATATAAATTCAATTGCAATCAATTTGAAGTCCAATGTATTTTGGCTCATTTGAAGCTTTTAAGCTAAAAGGGCTAACTTGGGTTGACTTGAGTTTGGTTTGATAATTGTGGCTTTATGTATATTTGGCTAGATGATTGAAGGAATGATTATTTTAAGAAAACCATTGGTTTTGGCTTGATTTGGATAGATTTGGCCAAGTCAAGGAAATGACTTAAAATGTTTGAATTGGGTTTTGATTTGATTTTGGACTTGGTTTTGGGTGAATTTATATTTGGGAATATAAATGAAAATATAAATGATTCATGAGAAAATCACTTGAATTTGGAGTGATTTGGAAGCAAATTTGACCAAGCTTAAGGATATAGGTCAAAAAGGCTAAGGAGGAAACCAAGTTAGTTTGATTTATTTTTGGTCATTGGTTGATGGGTTTCATTTATATTTATGAATTAAAGAAACCAATTAATTTTGGGTTGATTTATATGAGATTTGGCTAAGTTCATAGAGGTAGGTCCATATGGCTTAAGAAGGGTTTTGATTAGATTTGGATTTAGTTTGATTTGGTTTTGGCTATTTGAGTTTATATCACCTTTATATTTGTCAATTTAAATGAAGATATAAATGATTCATGAAAAGATTAATCAAATTTGGGTTGAATTGGGTGGAGATTTCACTAAGTTTATGAAATTCAATCACAAAGTTTTAGAATTTTGATTTTGAATTTGATTATGGGTTCTAATCATTTAGTTTAGAATTTAAATTTGGATTTGGTAAATGATTCAGGGATTGAATTAATCTTGGAGAAAGTCAATTGAATTTGGATTGATTTGAATTTGGCTAAGGCTAAGTCCACAAGATGAAATCAAAGGGTTTAGGAAGAATTTTGATTTTGAATTTGATTATGGGTTTCAATCATTTGGTTTGGATTTTGATTTAGTATTTGAGTTGAATTTGAGGTTTGGTTTGAGAAGGTAAGCATAGGTTGGGTTTAGGCCATAGGATGGGCAAGTCTCCCTAAACACTTAAGGCACAACCTAACCCCTATGGCTAACCCTTCTAAATCTATAAGCTTAGGCTAAGTGTTCACTTAATCTTTAGAAGTGTCTTAGGACTAAGGAGCTCTTAGTGATATAAGAGTCCTAGATCTATGATGAGAAAGTTGAGAACTCATTCTAAAAGTGAGGTCAATAACCCCAACTACAACTCATAACTAAATTTTCTAAATAACTCATAACCTCATATAAAGCCTGGGTATTAAATCAAGATAATTAAAAGATTTAGCAACCCCTTAGCTAAATATTATATGTTTAATATCATGCATTCATATTGTTTCACTCTTGCTAAGAGAGGATTTCCATCCTTGCATGATAGGGGAAGACTTGACCTTTGAGGGTCTCCTCTGTGGTGGAAAACACATTATTCTTTCTGATTTAGCCCATTACTCATTTCATCATGCATTTAGACATATAAAAATCCTATGGCCTTTGTTAAAATGAAGAGTCCAAAATCAAATAAAATTTAAAAAGATTTGCATTAGACTAAGTCATTTCTCATTCACTCATGCTCTAGTCTCTTAGGGGTGGGTTTAAGGACTTTAATTTCTTTCTAAATAATAATAACCCAACTAGTAAAATTATATGACTTGCCTACATGATTTTAAAGTGTAGGATGAGTTAGATGACTGCCACTCAAGGCAATTATAAGTCAGCAGTTGTTTATTCTCTCTTGTGCGGGTAAATCATATACCCATCTTTGCTTAAATTTAAGTCTTATTTTAGCCCTTTCTAAAGCTCCCTAGATTTAAGATCTGAGGTTGTTATTTTCTTCACGCTACAAGCATTAATCCTCATCTATTAGGTTTCCATAATATTATATTTTTGGATTATAAGTCCGACAATCTAATAAAATATCAACTCAAATAAAAAATTCTCCTCAAATTCAAATATATAAAGCTCAACCATATGATAGGTTGGAATACTCAGAGGTTTCTAGTATCATAAGTATTCCTACTCATCTCCTTTGGCTTAAATAATAAGTCTTTTCTTTTTTTTATCTCGATTGATTTTTCAAATTTAACTTATTTATTGATAGTCCTATTTTTTGAAATCTTTGGAAATAACAATTGTCTACTTTATTCGAGTGTATTTCTAAGGAATTCACCTTTCTTATGATGTAATTAACTATGGGGCTTGCCCATACAGAACGGTTTGATATAAAACCTACTTTATTAATCCATATGAAGTAGAAATATCTACGGTATATTGAAGACCCATCATACCATGAGTCCTTATTATGATTAGATCTATTATAGGGTGGTGATTTCTATCTTTCGAGATAGTATATTATTCCTTAATGTAGTATCCGATCACTGATAAAATACACTCCAGTCTATTAGTGTCCCCATACACATATTGAAAATAAACCCCACATCATCCCTCAAGATAAACTGGTGGAACTCGACCTCCAATGAACTCGAAACTCTAGATGAACTCGTCCAAATAGCTAAGCATTGCTATGTGTCAAAACTCGCCTATGCCCATGGAAGTCAACCTGAAGCAATACATGAGCTAACATATTTTGGAAATTATTAACATGCATGAAAATTATGATTAGCTAAATGCACTAAAAATATCTATTTTATGTAGTCGTTATTAGATTTATGTCAAATATTTTATATCTATATTTTTTTTATTATTATCTTCTTACATTGTCATGCTTCTATCTTCACTTATAAATAAAGCATCATATTGCAAAGTTATGCCAATATTTATTTATTATCTAGAGCTCTCTATTCTTGCAGTTAAGGAACTAGAGAGCATTAATCTTGACTCTCTCACCCTCTCTTCCTCTTTCTACTTCTTTGTAATTAATCTTGCTAGTAAGATGAGAGCGTCATTAATGAATACTTTTGATTTAAGATGAAGAATTAGATTAATCAAGTTACAAAAAAACGAAACCTGATTTTCTTATATGATTGCAACCTATCCTAAAACTTTTAAAAAAAATGATATTTGTTATGAAGGCTACTTAAAGATAAGGGAATATAAGACTAAATAAACAACATATTTAACACATAAAATTATTGAATATTTAATTTAATGAACATTGCAAGCTAGATTTCAACTATTAGAAGTCAATCTAAATCGCATAATCCATGAAGAAAATAAAAATATATAGCAACCTTAATTGTTTCGTTTAGTCTATTTTTAATAAAAGTTACATCTAAATTAAAAAAAAAAGTTTTTTTTTCTCTATTTTTGGTGCAGTGATAATTGCTAAGATTACTTAATCATTGTGATCAAATGTATTATGATTTATAATTAATGTTTGATCAAAACTATAATTTTCAAAAAATAATAAAAATAAGATTTTAAATTAATATGAATTTAATCTTAGTCATTTAATTTGAAAGAACTGTCATTTTACTTGTGAGTAAATAATCTCTCTCATTTCTATTATTATTTAAAAATTATTTTCATCAAATTAAAATTTCTACGGTTGCTTCCTTATATGAAGGGGTGGGTTGATGTTGCGTGTAACTGTGGATATTTAAAATATTCACTATTTTTGACACATTCTAATAATAATATTTTAATTATATTATTATTTAAACGAGCAGTTATTAATAAAATAATTTTGGTTGGATAAAAATAAAAAAAAAAGAGAATTGGCTACACATCACACTCGAATCTTGACCAGCAAGAATTGAATTGAATTGGCATATAGAAGAGAAAAACTGTAGGGACAATTTTATAGAAATTATTTATTTCTTATAGAAAAATTGTAAGGTCAAATTTTTATATATAATATGCATATTTTTATCAGTATAATAATAAATTCACTTATTCTTATTTGATTAATATGATATATTTGTCTAATAAATGCAGGTAAATAAAATGCATTTATTCATACTAACATGGCATTTTATATGTTGTAGAATTAACCCACCGATGGGCATTTCTATACATTTTCTTGTGTTTTGATGTCATATTCTTTATATGTGAACTTATTATATGTCATTCATACAATTTGAATGAATAAATCATGTTTAGGTGATTTAATATTTAGCTCTTCATCTTTCACTATAAATAGATGATAATGTGACTGAATGGGATGAAAAAAATATGAATAATCTCTCTTTCTTTTCACAATTTTCTCATTTCATCATCATTTGGTTTGGCAACAAGAGCAGCGATTAGTTAATTTTGTCATCGTAGTGATCAAGACAAGTACATGTTGTATCTCAGGTAGAAAGAATTGGTGCGCTGGCTTGATACTTTAGGATGGTGCATCGACTTCCCTCCGGGCTATTTGATCTCATTACCTTTTTTTTTTTATTTGCATAGTTGTGTTAAATTTATTTCTTAATTGCTAAGTTATTTCCTTATTGTTCTAACAATCTTAGAGTAGATCAAAATATTTTTTGTGTTTTAAAATTTTTTCATTAATTAAAAATATATATATATACAAATATCTCTTCGTCATGATGATGTTAAGCCAAAAAAATTATAGGAACACACTTTAAAAGACGGCAAAAATAAACTATATATTGGTTGACATGTTTAGGATTAATTTCTGCAATATATTCCTTCATCCGAAGCTAATTAGGAAAGAGAAAATAATTCTTCTTTCTATGAAGAGTTAGGAAAAGGAAAAACTCCACAAGAGATTGATTTTTTTTTTTGTCTTGAGCGTATTCTTAGTGTTCTTTTGATCATCTTTATGACATGTTTTTTCATCACATCTTCTTTTGAGCTTTGTAAAACTTGAATCAAAATATAAAATGAAGATTTGGGTCCAGAAAATATTCTATATAATCATTCAATAAACATAAAATGAGTGATTCTCGCACCGTATTAGATCAAGTAAATAAAATTCAAGATATTATTCATGATTTAATAGAACATGACATAAGCATGAGGGAAGTATTTATAGTTACATCGATAATAGAAAAATTACCACAATTATGAGTCAATTTGCACAAACACTTAGGCGTAATAGAAATATGATGTCTCTTGGTGATCTTATTATTGCACTTAGAATAGAAGAAAAATAATACGAAAAAGATAAAACTCTCATTAAAATTGAATCTCAAATATATGTCAATCTAATGGAAAAGAGTAATTTTAAACGAAAAAATTAAAAACCATTCACTAAAAAGTTTAAGAAACAAATTTCACACAAATCTAGCAATAAAAATAAAAAGCATAATGAGATTCAATATTGGGTATGCGGGAGAACCAACCATCTTGCAAAGGCTTGTTATTATCGGAAAGATAAAACATCTAAATAAAATAATAAGATCTTTGAGCAAAATTGATCTCAACCACAAATTAATATGATCACTTCCAAATCTAATACCAATGATTCTCTTCCTTTGAGGATACACCAAGAGGAAGTGTAAGCATGAGCAATGGAGCATTACCTAGTGTGGTTGGAGAAGGAGATATTGATCTAAAATTGACATCAAAATAATATTTAAAATTATATTCAGTTTTGTATGTACCGAATATTAGGATAAATTTAATTAGTGGTCACTACTTGTTCAACGTGATTATCATCTTGTTTTTGAGTCAAATTAGGCTATTATAACTAAAAGTGGATCTTTTGTGGGTACGAGATATTTATGTAATATTTTATTTAAATTAAATTTATCATTTTTAGCAATAAAGTGTTTTTTCTTAAATCCTTCTATTTCATTAATTATTATTACTTCTAACATTTGACATGCAAGATTAGGACATGTAAACTATAAAATAATTAAAGAATGATGTATATGAATTTAAATATTTAAATGATATAAATGTGAAGTGTGAAATTTACTCTCAAGCAAAACAAACTAAAAAACTATTTAAAACTATTTATGTTAAGCAAAATGATTTATTAGATCTTATTCATAATGTTGTTTGTGATTTAAATGGTAATTTAACTAGAGAAGGTAAAAGATATTTTATTACCTTTATTAATGATTTTTCAAAATTTTGCTATGTTTGTTTAATTAGAACTAAAGATGAAGTTTTTGATATATTTATGAAATATAAATTTGAAGTAGAAAATCAATTAAATAAGAAAATTAAAATTTTAAGATCGGATAGAGGGAATATATTTCACTTTTATTTAATAAATTTTGTAAAGAAAATAATATTATACATCAAGTTACTACTCCATATTCTCCCCAATCTAATGCAGTAGCAGAACAGAAAAATATAACATTAATTGATATGGTAAATGTAATGCTAATTTCATCAAATTTATCTAAAAATTTATGGGTTTAGCTATATTAATAGCTTGTTTTCTTTTAAATCAGTTCCTTATAAAGATTCTAATAAAAGATCTTATGAATTTTGAAAAAATAGAAAACTCAATTTAAAGTATTTAAAAGTTTGAGTTGTTTAGCTAAAATATTTATTGGAGAATGTAAAAGAGAAAGATAGGATCTAAAAGCGTAGATGGTGTATTCATGGGATATTCTCTTAATAGTCCTACTTATAGATTTATTATCATTAACTCTAATATTAGTGATATTTTTATTAATACAATTATGGAATCTAGAGATGTTGCATTTTTGAAGATATATTTCCTATGAAAAATAAGATTATAAAATATATTAATCAAAAGGATCTTCAATAGAAAATTCTATATAAATAATGATGATACTATTTTAACTAATAAAAATGAGAAAAATAATAGAAAAAGTAAAAGAATTAGAAAAGAGAAAAATTTATGTGATGATTTTTATTCTCTTTTAATTGAAATATTTATTTTAGAAAATGATCATACTACTTTTGATGAAGCTTTGAATTCTATAGATACGCCATTTTAAAAAAAAAACTATTAATAATGAAATGGATTCTATTATATCAAATAAGACTTGGGTGTGATTTACCTTGTTGTAAAATTAGATGTAAATGAATATTCAAAAAGAAATTAAATCAGATGGATCTATAGATAAATATAAAACAAGATTAATAGCCAAAAGATAAACACAAAAAAGTGGTGTTGACTATTTTGATATTTATTTTCCAGTTGCTAGAATTTATACAATTAACTTGCTTTTAGTTTTATCTTCAGCATATAATCTAATTATACATCAAATGGATGTAAAAACTGTATTTTTAAATAGTGATTTTGACGAAGAAATTTATATAAATCAACTTGAAGGTTTTATAGTAAAAGGCCAAGAAAATAAAGTTTGTAAATTAGCAAAATCTTTATATGGATTAAAGTAAGCTCCTAAACAATGGCATGAAAAGTTTGATAAAGTAGTATTGATATGTGAATTTTTTGATTAGTGAGTCGATAAATGTTTATATTAAAGTTGTTGATCATGATTATATTATTTTGTCTTTATGTTGATGATATTTTAATTTTTTTGTACAAATCTCAATATTATAAATAATATTAAAGAGTTTCTATCAACTCAATTTAATATGAAAGATTTAGGTGAAACTAATGTAATACTAGGTATTGATATGACCCTGAAAATTCCTCTAGTCGAAGCACGAATCTTGATGCCGAAAGCAAGCTAATCAGAAATTGAAACTAGATCAAGCACTTAAAATATCATTGGAAAAATTGAGACATCAGTAAATTCTAAAAGCTCTCAAATATGGAGTGTTTATAGTCAAATCGGCGTCTCGGTTCCAACAAACTAAAGATCTTACAATTCGACTTCATTTGAGCATTCAAATATACAAAATATCATATGATCGAGGGAATCATCATGAGTCCGATTGGAGGTGGTTCGGATTTTACATGTATTTAGGCGTACTCCTCCAATCTATAAATAGCCCATTATTCCTCATATGAGAGAGGCCAAGCAAGAGAGGAGAGCTCTAAAGATCCTCCAAGCCTGCGTGCCACCACTGTGTTGTCACACCCGTGGTGCCATGTTCACTACCGCGATCCTCGTCGTTGACCAATGCGTCATCATCACCGACCACTATCGTTGACATCATCGTCAACATCATCGTCCATTATTGTCAACATCGTCATCAACATCGTCATTGACATTATGCATTTACTAGCTGTTGTCCCTTTCTCATATACAATTCTATAATCCGGTATCGGAAGATCTTGTACTAAACGGATACATAGTGGAAGCTTTTTTTCGGGCTAAGCCGTGGTTTTCCCTCTTTTGAGATTTTTTGGTAAAATTCGGAGTTTTATTGTTCATTCTTTAAATACCGTATTGTCTTTGGATTTCCAACTAAGCAAAAATTTTTACTCTCATGGTTTCTAACGCATAAGTTTGGGCCGTCGTGAACATTATTATTTCATCTTGTATGACTACCAAGTTTCCAACAAGATCAAAACCACCATCGAGGTGGAGCATTTCAAGCTTTTAAAGAAATGGCGAAGAATGAAGATTCATCAAACTTTGTTCCCTTGGTCGGGGGCAACTCTTAATCTCAAGATCACCCATGTTAATCATCTAATCGATTACCATCCCAAAAAAACAAGTCAAAGTTGGAGGATATTTCAACATTGAGAAGAGATATAGCTTTGCAAATTATATTTTTCCACTTATACTCATGGAAAAATGAGACCAGGGTTAAGGAGCAACTTTGGCTACAACCACAAACGGATGTTTTAATTGACCTCTTCCATATGGGTTACGTCATGGTCTTCTCGACAAACAACCTAGGATGGGTCAAAGGTCCTTGGTAGACTTCTACCTCTTACAGGTTAACGTCATCGAGCAAGACTCGACAAATAACTTTAGGATAGGTCAAAAGGTCCTTGGTGGACTTCCCGACCTCTTCCATATAGGTTAACGTCGCCGGGTAACACGACAAACAACCGGATAGGTCAAAATCCTCGGCGGATTCAATTCGACCTCTTCCATACAGTTAACGTCATTGGGTAACACTCGACACAAACCGGATGGGTCAAAATCTCAAGCGGATTGAATTCAACCTCTTCCATACGGGTTAGCGTCATCGAGCAAAGACTCGGCAAACAACCTGGATAGGTCAAAATCCTCGCGGATTCAATTCAACCTCTTCCACGAGTTAGCGTCAGCAAAGACGACAAACCTGATGGTCAAAATTCTCGTGGATCAATTCAACCTCTTCCACCGCATAATGCGTCATCGAGCAAAGACTCGACAACAACCGGATGGTCAAAATCCTCGGTGGATTCAATTCAACCTCTTCCATCAGTTAGCGTCATCGGGTAACACTCGACAAACAACCGGATGGGTCAAAATCTTAGCGGATTCAATTCAACCTCTTCCATAGGTTAGCGTCATCGAGCAAAGACTTCGACAAACAACCGGATAGGTCAAAATTCTGGATTCAATTCAACTCTTCCACGTTAACATCATCGAGCAAAACTCGAAACAACCCCGGATAGGTAAAAAATTATCGGCGGATTCAATTCAACCTCTTCCATATAGGTTGCGTCATCGAAGCTCAACAAACAACCGGATGGGTCAAAATCTCGGGTTGATTCAACCTCTTCCATACATGTTAGCGTCGTGAGTAAAGACTTCGACAAATAACTGGATAGGTCAAAGGTCGCGGTGGACTTCTCGGCCTCTTCCACCGAGTTAATGTCGCCGGACAATATTGACAAACAACCTCGAATGGGTCAAAATCCTCGCCATTCAATTCAACCTCTTTCACAGTTAATGTCGAGCAAACACTCGACAAACAACCGGATAGGTCAAAATCTCGGCGGATTTCACCTTCCACAGTTAACGTCGCGAGTCACACTCGACAAATAACCACCGATAGGTCAAAGATCCGTCGACGCCAACCATGTAGCCGTCTGCCGCGCGGCAATCTCGCGGTCATCGCCATCTCACCGGTCATCACATCTTACCCGCCCGTGTCGCCCGTCAAACTACCGTCGCCCGGTTGCGCCACCCCCGTCGACCGCCAACCACTGTAGCCGGTCACCGCCGCCGACTACGGTTGCCGGCAATTTTCGCCGGTCACCACCATCTTTGTGGGTCCTCCCGTATTCGATGCCCGGTCGCCACCATCACTCGTAGTGTTTCTCGCGAAACCCCGCCGGCCGCCAACCTTTGTAGCGTGGCGCCATACTACCATCGCCGGTTAATCCGCATTGCCGTCCGTAGGTCCTTCGCCGACCATCGTGACATGCCGGGTCATACATTGCCGCCCGGTCATCCGTGCTACCAGCGTCGATTATCCCGTCATCATTCATTGGTGATTTGCCCCGTCGGCCGCCAACCATCGTAGGTCCACCGCTTCGCCGGCAGGTCATTCCGTGCTACATTCTGGAGCTCGGTGCCACCATACTGATAGATTCTTCTGACCACCGCGACCTCCGATCATCGCCGATCAGCCGGAATATATCGCCCGGTCACCGCCACCGATTGATCTCCCGGCCACCACCATGTTGGTTATCCGCGGCATGAGTCGCCATAAGCTATGTCGGCCGCGTCGTCGAGCATCTCCGTCGACATCTCGGTTATCGTCTCTTGATTGCCTCCGTCCGGTCGGTCGGCGAGTTAGCCTCTCTTGAAAAATATGAACTACGGGTCTTGATGCCTCTCACCGGTCGGCGAGTCGATTAACACTCTTTCAAGGAGAGCCTTGCGTATGAACCTACGGGTCTTGATCTCCGTCCGGTCGGTCGGCAGGTTAGTTAACACCTCTTTTGTGGGGCGGAGCATGCCGTATGACTACGGGTCTTGATGCCTCGATCCGGTCGGTCCGGCGAGGTTGGTTTAACCTCTTTCGAGCGGAGCGCTTGCTTTGAGCTGGTCTTGGTCGATGACCTTCTCAAGAAGGAGAAGGTGCCTTCTCCAACCACAGGGGTTTTATAGACCTCTTCTGAGGCAAGGATAAAAACCCAAAACCATTGAAAGCGTTGGGGCTGCCCCAGAACCCGCGCCGCCGTGGCAGACCGCTCGCCAGATCGCCGAGCATGGCCCAGTCCGCAGCCATAACCGCTCAGGCAGGCTCGCCCACGTGGCCCGCAGGCGAACCGCTCGAAAGTGGCCCATAGCCGCCAGGCCGTCTCTGCCGCCGCGTTTAGCCGCAGCGACTTCGCGCCCGACCAGACTTCGCTCTCACCATTCGGTCGCGACCCGATCTTAGGCCAGCGACCCGTGACACGCGATCAACTCAGCGACCGCGATCCGACCCGTTCGGCGCTATCGGCCCGCGTCCATTCCCGCCGCACTACATGACCCAGGCAACCGTGGCCGACGGCTTATGTATGCGCCAGCGTATGCGCCGGCTCGATCGCCGCGGAGCCTTCGCGCCCGCGAGCTCCGTTCGCGCAGGATGGGTCCGTAATCTCGAAATCTCACACTTGCATATCTGCGCATTTGCGACCTCGCATCTTAGTCAATATATGCTGAAGATCTTCTCTCAAAATCGTGGTTAATGGACTGCAGATTTAGTTGAAGAATTTACTATTTTGAAGTACTTGGCACATATATTTTTTTAATGATTGAGATAATATCATCCAAAAATAGGGGCAACGATATGACACGAAAATTCCTTTAGTCGAAGGAATCTTGATGCGAAAAGTAATTGTCGAATTGGCGGTGAGATCAAGCACTTAAAATATCATTGAAAACTTTGAGACATCGGTTAAATTCTAAAAGCTCTCAAATATGAAGTGTTTATAGTCAAATCGAGCATCTCGACGAGCGGTTCCAAGCCAAAGATCTTATAATTTTGACTTCATTTAAGCATTCAAATATACAAAATACATCATATGATCGAGGAAATCATCATGAGCCGTCCGATTGGAGGAGTGGTTCGATTTTGCATGTATTCTGAGAGTCGCCATCGTCCTATAAATAGCCTCATTCCTCATATGAGGAGAGGCCAAACAGAGAGAGGAGAACAAGATCCTCCAAGCATCGTCACCACTCGGCGTTGTCAACCAGCCGTACATCATCGGGCCACCGTGATCATTCGCCGTCGTCAACCATTTGTTATCATCATCACCGACCACTATGGTTGACATCATCGTCAACATCATCAACATTATCGCCAACATCGTCGTCAACATCATCCTCAACATTGTGCTACTAGCATGTCCCTTTCTCATATCTTGTAATCCCGTTGTCGGAAGATCTTGTACTCAAAGCGGATACATAGTGAAAGCCTTGGGCTAGGCCCGTGGTTTTTCCTCTTTTTGAGGTTTTTCATGTAAAATTATGGAGTTTTATTGTTCACTCTTTAAATACTGTGTGTCTTTGGATTTCCCAAGCTAAAGGCGAAAATTTTTTACTCTCTACCTGTGGTTTTAGCGCAGCGGTATAAAGATTTATAGAAATATAAATAATATTTCTATTACTCAATCACATTATATTCAAATACTTCTTAAAAGATTTAATTATCAAGATGTGAGTCCTATAGGCACTCCATATAATTCTACCTTACATCTTATAAATAATTTAGGTGATAATATATCACAATATTCTCAAATAATTGATTGTCTTATGTATCTAGCAAATTATTCTCGATCTTATATTGCTTATGTTGTAGAAAAATTGAGTATATATATTAGTAATCCTAGTGAAACTCATTGGAAAGTACTAGAAAAAAATTTTAAATATTTAAAAGGTACAATAAACTATTGCATTCATTATAGTGGTTTTCTTATAGTATTAGAAGGATATTGTGATGCTAGTTGGATTGCTGACACTAGTAAAACAAAATCCACTAGTAGTTATGTCTTCATATTTTGTGGTGGTGTAATATCATGGAAGTCTACTAAACAAACATTAATATCTAGATCTACTATAGAAGCAAAATTTATAGCACATGATCTTACTGCTTCTGAAGCCGAGTGGCTTAAAAGTTTATCAATTTGTTTACCTTATATTAAAATATATATACCTGTTATTTTAATAGATTCTGATAATCATGCTGCTATTCCAAAAGAAAAGAAGCACAAAATGCAATGATAAAATATATATGAGAATAAGACATGATTCTTTATATGAATTATATAAAAGAGGAGTTACCATTTTATTTGCTCTAAGAAAAATATTACAGATCCATTCACGAAATGGCTTGCAAAGACTTCTATATTGAGATCATTTGAAGGGATGTGGTTAAAATAGTCATCATAGTGGAAACCCAACCTTCAGATTGAAAATACCATGATAAAAGATTCAATGTGGTAAAAATGAAGCTGATCAAATGACTGGTAAAAGTACAATTCTAAATTTTATAAATATCATCGTTATATATATTTGTGTTAAATTGTAATAAAATAAGGTTGTCTATAGCTCTTAATGAGATCAAAGATAAAAATTTTGTGAGATATTATAATTGCTGTATCTTGGAGACCTCATATATAAGTGTTACTAATAAGCTACAATGAGATCTTATTAAGATCCTAAAACACTTATGAATTGAGATGAAAGTGCATGATCTTTAAAGCACCCTTGAATAGAACTTAAAGCGTGTCTCATGTTATGTGTATATCAAATGATACAATAATTTATATAATTAGTTCAAAACTTTGGTTACTAGAGTATTTATTATTGTTAGATTTTAATTATACTAAGTGAAAGTTCAAACTCAAAGGAACTTTCATCGAATGCTTCATAAAAGTTGTCTAAAATGAAAAGTTTGATTTTTGATCTCTTATTTTATTCACCTCAAGTTTATTTATAAAAATATTTTTTTTATTGGAGAAGGAATTGTTACGGAAAAATAAAGGAGAAAAAAAATTACTATAATGTTATAACGTTATATGATAACATTATAATGTATATAACATTATTCTTAAAATATTATTAAAAAGAATATTAAATTTTATAACTTATAACATAAATTAAATAAATACAAATAAATTAATTTATAACTTAAAATAACGGCTAGTAATGGCTATAAATCATAATTAGGTGATTTAATATTTAGCTCTCATCTTTTACCTATAAATAGATGATAATGTGAGCTTGAATTGGATGGCAAAATATAAATATTCTATCTTCCTTTCTCCATGCACATTTCTCTTGTCATTCTCATCATTTTAATTTTGTGCAACAACAAGAGACTTACGATTAGTTCAAAATTTTGTCGATCAGTCATTGTGCGATCAAGGCAAGGGGGCGAGTTGTATCTCACGAGTAAAAAAGAGGGCCGCAAATTAGTGCACCCAAGGCTTAATCTACTCTAAGAATAGTGTCATCGGCACGACTCACTCCCAGACTATTTCAATCTCATTACCTTTTATTTTTATTTGCATAGTTGTGTTAAATTTATTTCTTAGTTGCTAATTTATTTCCTTGTAGTTATAACAGTTACTTGACTAGATCCAATAAAAAATTAAAACATGGATTTGAAATTTTGCTTACACCTTATAAAATATTAAAAATATATAGATTAACAAAATTCATGTGAAAATACTTATATGTTCAGTATGTCATGATCCCTACATATATTTGAATAAAAATTAAATTTGTGTTAGAAAGATATTTATCTAAGGCATATCTGCATTTACTTGAATGGCAAAATAGTAAATTACATCACTTAAATCACATAATCATTAAAACAAATATATTCTCAAATAGAAAGGTTCAAGTGTTAGTGTCTACCAATCTTATACAAGTATTAATTAATCCTATATATTCTTCTTTAATGCTTTTAGGCCCTCCACAAAGATTGGACGTCCCTTGCCCTAAAATGAGAACTGATTAACAAGGTCTTTAATTAGTTCTCAATTTAGAAGAGCACTCAATCTTTGTGGTAACTAAAAGTATTAAAAGATTAATTAAATCATAATCTTAAATAATAATAATTAATAAAATTGGTCATTTTTCTATAGGCACCTATGATTGTCAACCTTTACACTAATTGGTATTAAAGATATTATAAATTACAAAAATATATACAAGCAAGGTGCAACTGTAGATTAATCATGCATGATATAATTAACCTTTAATTTTAACTTTTAGTAATGATATAAGCCTCAAATAATTCCAGATTTAGATTGGGGTCGCATCAACTATTTGTAATTTATTTTATATTGGGCCATGGCCTTCGGTCATTACACAACAATAAAAAATAAATGCAGATGTAAGATTCTTTTAAAGAGTTAAGATTTTATTATATATCAGCATAAGATATTTTAGTATGATATCAAGATTTATGATGGTATATTTATGATAAAATACAAATAATTTGACCTAATTGCAAGACTATCAACCTATAAGAACTTTAAATCCAAAAATATTAGTGAAGATTAGGACTGCAAACGTACTGAGTCGAGCCGAGTAGAGGCTTGTTTGAGTTCAGGATGGTATTCAAGCTCCAGCTCGTTTAAAAAAATCTTGTTTTAGCTCGGCACGAGCTTGTTCGAGCTTCGGTTAATATAATTGAGCTTTAAGCAGTCGTTAATATAAATTATTTATGAACGAAACTTAATCGAGCGTTGCCGAAACTCTTTAGCAGCTTTGAAGTTATGTCTTTCGTGGATGAAATTGAACCGAACAATAAATTATTCAAGATTGTTCATTTAGCAATATTTACAAAAGGTTTTGGCTGTTATTAGTTAAATGAATGAATATAAAAGGACTCTAATCGAGCCGAGTCACTAGTAGCTTGTTGAACACTCGGTTCATTTGCAGCCCTAGTGAAGATCATTAATATTGTGTGCTAAGATATAATATTACAAAAAAAATCTAGCACACATTAAAAAAAAAAATTAAGAGTGACACATAATATGCAATATTTGTTAGGTGAAAAACTCAAATGTCTAGATGCTTCAAAATCTAATTAAATTTTATGTGAAGATTAATGTTCCATAAGCCAACTTTTTTTATTGTATCTCCATTAATTTAGCTCACTTAATTTGTACAGCAATATTTAAATATTAATTTTAAACTTGATCATAAAAGTTAAATGAATTGTTTCAAGGAGTATAATTAATATAATTCATTATTATTATTATTATTATCATTGTCCATGTCATAGAGGCATAAGCAAACATAGAATGAAACCATAGAAGGATAACAAAATATTTCCTTAGATTCCAACCTTATCATTCTTATCTACTAAATATGTATTTTCTTGGAAGTTCATATGAATCAATCACACTCAATTTTATTAAATATCATTTTCATATCAAATTAAAGAGCACATGGTGCCCGAGATGAACAAGAAATGTGCTAATGAATTGTTGATGAAGAATAATTAATTAATTTAATTTGATTAACTAAAATATAATACCTTAATTAGTTGGTTGAGGCTTTATTTTATTCTTCGAATGTTTGAATATATATATATATATATATATATATATATATATATATATATATATATATATATATATATATATATATGAGTGTATGAGTTTATCATAACTGAAATAGTTCAAAATATTATTACAATATGCCTTTTCAGTATGAGAGGTGGCAGGAAATGCATGGGAAAGGAGTGCATGATAATAAGTTAAAGAAGATAATTTAGTCTGTATAGTGAAAACATAGAAGAGAGAGCATGCGTACGTCTCCTAAAACATTGGTTTCACATTATTTTTAACTCATATTAATATATATTTAACTCATATATACACATCATTCTATTAATATTTAAAATATAATTAGTAGGATAATCATTGATTTATTTCAAAGGAATACCTTAGTCAGGATTGCCTAAACTGTTCATTAATAAAATCAATAGAATTAGCTATATATTAAGCTGGAGAGTGAGATATATAATAGACCAACTCCACGTTAATATGAAAAGATTTAATATACACATCATTCTTTTTAATTTTTTTTTTAATCAGAAGAGTTCCATAGAATTAATTGTGAGGTAACTAACATAGTATTTCTGGAGGTTACAGGTGGCAAATCTGAGAGCAGCGACGACATATCGAAGGTGGCTTGATGCCGCTTCAACGGTCAGGATGCGATTGTCTGCAATTAGTAAGCCCTTATTGAACTTTTGGTAAAAAAAAATTGTTATAGAAAGCTAAAATATGGAGATAAAAATGAAAAAAAAAAAGTTATATACATTAAAATGTCTAAAGTGATATTGTTGGAAGATAGGATATCACTTTAGGGATTCATTTTGCAATACATACATATCTGATTGAGATCGATTGTATTTATCATTTTAGGCAGGATATCACTGACGATATCTTTAGGCAGATTTTTCTTGTATAGTATATTTTAATACAAACAGGCATAATGGACTTCTCAAATGCCACTTGTCCTAATAAAAAATATTAAAAAACATTAACATATCGTGCAAGAAAATAACAGGCAGGTTTACGTTTATGAAAGATAATTAAATTTTTAAATATGTATGTATGTATGTATATAATATTTCAATGAATGATAAATTTTATTTATCAAATATTTTTTAATATGAGTTTATAGTAATTAGAAAGACATGTTAATTAATAGTCTCTTAATAATATATATTTATATTATAAATTTTTTATACTAATTATATATATAATCCCAAACAAAATAAAAATCTATTCTTTCCATTTAGAACAGACAAGAATCTTGTACAAAGTGAAGCATTAAAAAAGGGTGCTAAAGGCCTATTAATGCAAGAAATTTAAAAGAAATGAAACCTTAAGATATTATCTATTTAGATATTCGGTTGGAGCACAAATTGGGTTATGACTACAAATTGCACGATATTTTTTTTTTGTTCTGCGTCCTATGGACAAGAAAGATTCACGATGCATGCATGCATAAGGACAATACAATCAATACGTAGCTTTAAAAAAAATTATGATAAGAATATCAGAAATTGGTCAGTTTTATGCTTGTAGTAATTAGAGTTCCACCTAATATAAGGAACTCATTCATGATTTTTTTTTTCTAATTGTTAGATGAAACTATTAAATGTTTCCATCTCACTATTTTGTTATGAATTATATTGATTGTAGATTATTTAAATTGTATTAGTTTAGATTTGTTTATATTAATATCATAATATATAATTAGTTTATATTAATGATCATTTAAACTCCATTTTATAAAACTAATGATTAAAAATATCATCTTAACTTGATGAATCAATTAATCTCAGGATTGCTTAGCTATAATGTCATTAAAGTGCTCGTATGCTCGAAAAATACTAAATTATTAAGAGAAGTTATGGGCCGTCCACTTAAGCTTTTTGTAATTTTAACAAAAAAAAAATTCAAAATTATACAACTAAAAATTTATAAATAAGTTTTCATTCAAAATTATCGACTAAAATTCATAAATATATTTTAATTCAAAATTATTCAGAATATCGACAATCACTTTGATAACTACCATCACTCATTGTTGACCAACATCATTAATCTTTAGGGCTATAATTTAGGATAAGCAACAATAATGACCACTATCACTCATTTATTATCATCTAAGTGCTTCAACATATCTAATAAATAATAATATAACGAGAATATATTATAATCAAATATTATTCTATAAAAAAGTGAAGTTTAATTAAGTCTAAAGCTTAAATAATTACTGACTTTATATTCATAGTCTAATAAATAAATTAAGAAAATAATATAAAATTAATGCAAATAATAAAGTAACAGCCTAGGGAAATAGGGTTAGCAAAAGGAAGTATCAAAAATATCTTTTAACAGAACTTAGGCAAAGGGTCTTTTCAGTTTCTGTTCTCGAATCAAAATGAAGGCTTCAGCAGAGCTAATTAATCTTTGAGATATTTATCAGATAATTGTGATATATGCTAATAATAATGGATGATCAAAGGGAGATTTCAGTTTCGAGATTAATGCTTATTGCGTGCTAGAAAATCAGTTGCGATAGAGTAAAAATTTTCTTAAACATTGAAATCCAATACAACAGTATTTAAAGAGTGAATAATAAAACTCCAGAATTTTTATGTGAAAAATCTCGAAAAGAGGGAAAAATCACGGGGACTAGCCCAGTAAAAAACTTTCACTATGTATCTGTTTCAGAGTACAAGATCTTCCCAATATCGGGATTACAGAATTGTATATGAGAAAGGGACAACAGTTGCTAGTAGCAGACAATGTTGACGATGATGTTGACGAAAATGTTGACAACGATGTTGACGATGATATCAACGATAGTGGTCGGTGATGATGGCCCGATGGTCGGCAACGGCGAGGATCGGCGGTGGCGGTGATGGCGGCCCGGCGGTGGTTGACAACCGTCGAGTGGTGGCACCATTGTGCTTGGAGGATCTTTAGAGCTCTCTCCTCTCTCTTGCTTGGCCTTCCTTCTCCTTCACTTGGCCTCCCCTCATATGAGAAATGAGAGGCTATTTATAGGTTGGAGGAGTGGCGTCTCTGTAAATACATGCAAAATCCAAACCACTCCTCCAATTGGACGACTCATGATGATTCCCTCGATCATATGATGTATTTTGTGTATTTGAATGCTCAAATGAAGTCGAAATTGTAAGATCTTTGGTTTGTTGGAACCGCTGTCAGACGATTTGACTTAAACACTCTATATTTGAGAGCTTTTTAGAAATGTAACTGATGTCTCAAAGTTTCCAATGATATTTTAAGTGTTTGATCTCGACCAGTTTCAATTTCTGATTAGCTTGCTTTCGGCATCAAGATTCGTGCTTCGACTAGAGGAATTTTCAGAGTCATATCAATGCTGATGAACAATCAAAATTTAATTAAAGTGGTATGATGAATTAAAATGAATCTTGATATCTTTAACTGAATGCACTATCACAATTAATTCACTTTATTTTTAAAATGTAGAACGATTGCTTGTAAATAAGGAACATTGTTTTAAAAATGATGATTTTATTCTTCATTTATTTAAGGTGTTAAATATAAATATTATTTTATAATGAATTTTTTTGAGAATTTTTTAGACTTAAAATTAATATTGCTTACTATCTACATCCAAACTTATGATAAAT
Source organism: Cymbidium sinense (assembly GCA_021442155.1). Taxonomy (NCBI): domain Eukaryota; kingdom Viridiplantae; phylum Streptophyta; class Magnoliopsida; order Asparagales; family Orchidaceae; genus Cymbidium; species Cymbidium sinense. The sequence goes on along the minus strand of CM038224.1, from coordinate 107,756,899 downwards.
TTAATTATTTTTAAATATAATTTATAATTTCAAATGAATAAGTGAGTCATCATAGCGGTATATTATCGTTGAACTAACGATCTATTTAGGACAGTTGTAGCTGTCTAGAAAAATAATAGTGGATGTGCTTCAAAAGAAATTATTATTTGAAGAAGTTACAGTGGATATATAAATTTTTTTTCTTCAAAAAATCAAATCATAACTTTCTGGCCATCAACGTAGAGAGATAGATTATATTGAAAACCACCCCAATTTGTCTATATTTTATCAATTTTGTGAAATCTTTTATGATTTCATCTTAATGGGGTTGTTGCATTCTACTAGTTCCATTAAATATCATATTTATTATGTGGTTGAATTAAGATTTTTATGTTTTTCAATTAGAAAAAAACTATGTAATTATGTAGTATATAAAATTTTAAACTTAATTTTTTAGAATTATGTTTAACATAAAAAAAAATTCTAAATTTGTAATGGATTATTTTATCAATTTTTTTATTTGAGATTCTAATTCCGCCGTTAACAAGCCGCACCTCTAGGCTATTTTTTGAACAGGACGTCATTTTCAACCACTAGGCTACACAGCAAGTACATGGATTTGAATAATGATTTTATCCGTTCAGACTATAGAGAGAGAAAGCGACTGTATTAGAGAGAGAAAAAAGGATAGGAAGGCAGAGATCGAGAAGAAACCTTTAACTAAGAAAGTAAGTATAAATACCCCTGTTTGCGTTACCCATCATGCGCTGCTCCACCTCATACACTCCAGCAACAAAAACATAATAGAGAGATCGATCAAAGAAATCGATTGGAAGAAGAAGACGACTCTGTTATCGTAAAGAGAGCGGCTTCGATCGATCGATCGATCGAGAATTAGACACGATGAGAGAAGTAGGGAGTGTTAAAAAGCTTGAGGTGGTGGTGAGGGAATACGAGGCGGAGAAAGACCGTGCGGCAGCCGAAGCGGTCGACCGGTTGTGCGATGTGAGTCCCAGCGGCGGCGTATCTCTGTTCATGGATCTCCTCGGTGATCCCGTTTGCCGGGTTCGCAATTCGCCGGCCTTTCTCATGCTGGTATGGAAAGACTCGATCTTTCCTTTCCGTTGAACGTCACATCGATCTTGTCCCTCTCTCTCTCTCTTAATTTGGTTTTGTTTTCTCCGTGCAAATTAAAAGGTTGCGGAAACATGTGGGCCGGCCGACAGAGAGATCGTTGGCGTTATACGCGGCTGTGTTAAGATGGTCACGTGCGGCAAGACAACTCCTCGCAACTCCGCCGGCAACGGAGCTGCTGCCGGCGTTGCAGTTCCTATTTATACGAAGGCAGCCTACATCCTCGGCCTCCGCGTGTTGCCGTCCTACCGGTGAGCGTGAATAATTTATCTATGGGATTTGGGTCCATGGTGGAGGCTCTGGAGAGCATCCCCTCCTATTTGCCTCCACTTTTAAGTACGTCTATTTTTACTATACTCATTAATTATAGTTAGTTTGATGATTATAATTAATGAGTTTAGTGAAATTATATATATTTAAATATGGAGGCAAATAAAAAAAAAGGGAGGTGATGCCCTCCACCAACTCATTTCACTCTAAAATTTAAAATTAACATATTTTTTAAAATATGTTTTTCATATATTAAAACCCATAAATATTTTTTTTTCAATAGATTAGGAGGCTTTACAAAAAAATTTTAAAGCACATATGATTAAACTGATTTTGATTAAATTTCAGTGATTTTTATCACACAACTATTTTAAGTAGATCAATCTATTTTATACAGCATAAGATTTTAGGATGCCCGTTGGAAAACTTTATATTCGACTATAAATTTTGTTATTATTTTTTTAATAAATAAATCCCTTAAAAGTAATAGTTGTAAGAAATTTATTTTTCAACCTCGTTTAAAAAAAAATTGTAAGCTCATAGTTATTTTAAAACTTTTAATTTTTTTACAAGAATTTAGGGATTAAAGTTTTGAAAAATAAATAAAACAAAAAGTTGATTAATTTTTTAGCGTTCTTCATTATTAATCAAACTTTCATTGTGGTCGAATATAATCATATTAATCTTTCTCCTCAATATCAAGCCATCCAAAAGCTTTATAACTAACAAAAAAAAAATACTTTGAAAATATTTTTTTTTTCCAAATTCATAAATTCACTATATTTTTAATACCAAACTCATTTTTCATCTTAAATATACAATAAACAAAAAAAACAAATTATCAACCTAACATTATATACACTTTAAAAACTTTTAAAATTTATTAAATATGTCGATTATTTAATTTATCTACAATTTTAAAAATATATACTATATATATAACGGACAAAAATAATCTCAGGAGAATGGGCATCGGTCTCAAGCTAGCAAAGCGCATGGAGGACTGGTTCCGCTCCAACGACGCCGAGTACTCGTACATGGCTACCGACAAGAGCAACGAAGCCTCCCTCCGCCTCTTCACCCACCACCTAAACTACACCAAATTCCGCACCCCTCGCATCCTCGTCCACCCTGTCTTTGCCCATCGACTCCCTCTCCCCAAGTCCGCCACCCTCCTCTACCTCCCCCCTTCCTCCGCCGAATCCCTTTACCGCCGCCTCTTCTCCACCACCGAATTCTTCCCCCGCGACATCGACTCCATCCTCAACAACCCACTCTCCCTCGGCACATTCCTCGCCTACCCCACCTGCGCCTTCTCCTACACCTCCGTCGACCATTTCCTCGCCCACCCGCCGGAATCATGGGCCGTCCTCAGCATCTGGGACTGCAGCTCCCTCTTCAAGTTCGAGCTCCGTGGCGTCGCCCGGCTGAAGAAAGGGATGGCGTGGACAAGCCGGGTCGTCGACCGCATGGTTCCGTGGTTGAGAATACCGTCGGTGCCGAACTTGTTCCGGCCGTTCGGCGGGTATTTTTTGTACGGGATCGGAGGGGAAGGGCGGATAAGATGGTGCGGATTTTGTGCAGGAATGCGCATAATATGGCGAGGGAAGGAGGGTGTGGAGTGGTGGTGACGGAGGTGGCGGCGAATGAGCCGCTGCAGAAAGGGATACCGTATTGGAGAAGATTGTCGTTTGAGGAGGATTTGTGGTGCGTAAAGAGGTTGGCGGATGAGTACAGGGAAGGAACAGTGGTAGGTGACTGGACGAGGTCGGTGCCGGGGAGCTCCATTTTTGTCGATCCGAGAGAGGTTTGAGCACCCGACCGGATGGGATTTTTTTTTAATAAATTAGTTTGTTGATGAGACTGTGCCATAAAAGGGTCGTCTGATTTCGGTTTAAGAAGGAGAAATGGCGAGAAATTAATGTGATATTTTCTTAGATTAATGAATTATTTTCACTGAAAAAATTAGAGAACATTCAATTATATAACTCTATTATATATCGGGCAAGATATGATCAGTTTGTCTAAATGAGTCAACGTATTTTAATATCTATACTAATTTTATATATATATACGTAAAGAGAGAGAGAGAGAGAGAGAGAGAGATCACGTGTTCCATATTTAATAGATCACGTGTTCCATATTTAATATCTAATCTTTTTGATATACGTCATTAAGATGCTAAATATTTACTAGAGATCATTATTCAAAATTCTCCTACTAAAAATTTATAAATAAGTTTTTCTAAAAAAATAATCTAATCGATATTGACAATCACTTTGATAGCCATCGCCACTCACTCATCGTTAGTACTATAATTGCTTGACTATCACTAATCATCAATCAACATTAATACTCTCACTTTATCATCATTCAATTATTATTTATCTATGCTGCTATAATAGAGAGTGAATCTTTTATATATATATATATATATAAATAAAGAGAGAGAGAGAAATAGATAGATATAAATGTACATCATATTTAGTGGTTGAATAAGGATTTATATTCTTTCTACTGAAAAAAAGAATTATATAATTATATAGTATATAAAATTATGAACATATTTTTTTTAGAATTATGCTTAGTATAAATATTTTCTAAATTTGTAATGGATTATTTTATTAGTTTTTATTTGAAATTCTAATTCGGCCATTAACAAGCCGCACCTATACGCTATTTTTTGAATAGGTCGTCATTTCAACCACTAGGTTACACAGCAAGTACATGAATTTGAATAATAATTTTATCCGCGCAGCGTCTCTTAGCTCTGTTGTTGAGAGCGTGCGGCCAAAAACTTTTGAGTCTATGTTCGATTCCTCTTCAAATAGAAATATCTGATAGAAAATAAGTGAAGATCTGATATATATAAGTGATAAATATGACACTAAATCCTCATAAGATTAGTAATAATAATATTCTCATCCACAAGATGAGTGAAGTATTAAGTGGATATCCATTCTAAAAAAAAAAAAAAATTTATCCATTCAAAACATAGAGAGAGAAAATGACTATATTAAACGATAGAGAAAAACCAGAAGGAAGGCAGAGATCGAGAAAAAAATTTTAACTAAGGGGGTGTTTGATAACATATTAGATTTATTTTAACAGAATTTAGTTATTTTAGTATATCTGAATTTAGTAAATTTTGAATTATTAAATTTTTAAAAAACTGTTTGATAACAGATTAGTTAAATTCTATTAAATACAGAGATATTTGATTAGTTATTTGAGAATTTAAATCTATTAAGATTTAAAGATAAAAAAAAATTTTGAAAAAAATATGAAAAATAACTCGCTATTATATTGGATTTCAACTTCACACATACTAAAACAAAATTATATTCATGATATTCAATCTATACTAAATCCTGACCTATCCATGAAACTTAATTTATATTAATATATTAATTAATCATTAGTACTATTAAATTAAAATAGTTAAAATTAACTTAAACTATATTAAAAATAATATTAATTATTAGTTAAAATCAATTAACTATCAAACTATAATTATATTTAATAAATTATAATTAAATTTAATGATATATTAATTAATCAACTAATAATATTAATATTAATATTAATTTAAAAGTATGTATTAATATTAATTACTAATTAATTAAAATTAATAACTATTAAATTCTATTAATCGATTAATATTCTAGAAATTAAATTATATTAAAGCATGTGAAGGGATAAAATCATAAGAACTCTTTTAATTTTTAATTTGTTAACTATCAAATTTATAATAATTATATTTATATTTATTAAATTATAATTTATTCTTAATATTTTTTAAGTTAATCATCAATAAAATTTTATTAAATTAGTTTAAATTAAGTTAAATTAAATTAAAACTATCAACTATTACATTAGCTAAAATTACTTAAATTTAACTATCCATCAAATGATAATTATATTTAATAAATTATAATTAACTTATAATTACATATTAATAAATAGTTAATATTATTAAATTAAAATAAATTTTATCATAATATTTTAATTAAACAAAAATTAGTAATTAAATAAATTATTTGAAATGAAATTTTTTTAAAAGAACTAAAAAAAATGACGGTAACTAAAATTTCTTCCATATAGCATCTCCCAATTTTTTTCTCGCACAGTTTGTGTGAATCCTATAAATTCATTCTTCTAATAGGATTTACTAAATTTAGGAGTTAAGAGGATTTATCGGATTACTGAATTTATAGGATTTACTAAATTGAGGAACACCCCCTAAGAAAGCAAGTATAAATACCCCTATTTGTGTCGCCCATCATGCACAACTCACTTCGCCAAGTGATTCCCTCCTCCACCTCGACACTCCAGCAACAAAAACATAATAGAGAGAACGATCAAAGAAGTCGACTTAGAAGAAGAAGACGACTCTGTTATCGTAAAGAGAGCGGCTTTGATCGATCGCTCAGTCGAGAATTAGAGACGATGAGAGAAGTAGGGAGTGTTAAAAAGCTTGAGGTGGTGGTGAGGGAATACGAGGCAGAGAAAGACCGTGCGGGAGCAGAAGCAGTCGACCGGATGTGCGATGTGAGTCCCAGCGGCGGCGTATCTTTGTTCATGGATCTCCTCGGCGATCCCGTTTGCCGGGTTCGCAATTCGCCGGCCTCTCTCATGCTGGTATGGAAAGACTCGATCTTTTCTCTTCGTACGAGACTCTCTTTTGTTCTTTCCGTCTGACATCACTTTCTTGTTCTCTCTCTCTCTCTCTCTATCTCTCTCTTGATTCGGTTTTGGTTTCTCCGCGCAAATTAAAAGGTTGCGGAAACATGTGGGCCGGCCGATAGAGAGATCGTTGGCGTTATACGTGGCTGTGTTAAGACGATCACGTGCGGCAAGACAACTCCTCGCAACTCGGTTGCCGGCGTTGCGGTTGCCGGCGTTGCGGTTCCTATTTATACAAAGGCAGGCTACATCCTCGGCCTCCGCGTGCTGCCGTCCCACCGGTGAGCGTGAATAATTTATTTATAGGATTTGGGTCCATGATTTCTGAATTTAACTTTTTTTATTTTTAATTTAAGTTTGATTTTGATTTCCTTTGTACTCGGCTGTGTAATCAGTTGGTGGAGGACATCTCCTATTGAGTTCGATTGTTATGAGCAATTTTTATGGATTAGATTTGTTTCAGCAATTCTAAAAAATTTCAAGCGAAATTTAGATATATAACTATTATAAATTAACATAATTTTAATATAAATTTTTCATATATTTAGCCCATAAATATATATTTTTTCAATTGATTAGGTGGTTTTTGTTTTATTTAATCTGTAAAGCACTTATGATTAAACTGATTTCGATTAAATTTCAGTGATAATTATCACTACAACTGTTTTAACAAGTTCGGTCTATTTTATGCAGCATAAGATTTAGGCTGAAATAGCAAAACTTTATATTAACTTATATATATATATTTTTTTACAAGAATGTCGTAATAAATTTTAGGGATTATTTTTAAAATAGGCACAGTATTAACTTTAATTAAAATTTTTAGACATCAAAATTTATTTATTTATTTATTTTTTATATTTTTATATTTTTTATATTTTTTTGTTATTATTATTATTAAAGACTTATATTAATAAATAAATATATATATATATATATATATATATATATATATATATATATATATATTTATATAATTAAAATATTCTATAAAATTATTTTAAATTATTTATATAACTTAAAATATTTATATAATTTAAACATATAAATAACTAAATAAATTTATAAATATATATATATAATTACTTTTATTTATATAGTTTATAAAATATTTATAAAATTTATTCTTTTTTTTTATTTATTTATTTATATATTTTAAAAAAAATTTATTATATATTAACAAAAATAAAAAAATATATATTATACATAATTATATTAATTAATAAAAAAAATATTAAATAAATTTATAAATTTATATATATAATTAAAATATTTTTAAATTATATATTTAATTATATATATAAATAAATAAATTAATAATTAAATATATAAATATTTGGTTATTAAATATTTTATAAAAATATTTTAAATTATATGCTTTAAATAATTATATTATTTAAAAAAATTAAAAAAAAATCTTATCTCTCTGTCTCTTCTCTCTCTCTCTCTGTCTCTCTCTCTCTTTCTCTCTCTCTGGTTTCTCTCTCTCTCTGGTTTTTCTCTCTCCAGGTTAAAGCACAAGTTTTATGTAGTCGTTTTGACGACAATTTATTTTGTTATATATTTTTTTTATTTAAATAAATATCATTAATTATTTTAAAAATAATCCCTAAATTTTATAAATTTTTTTTAAGAGATTAAAACTAAACGAAACGAAAAGCTGCTCAATTTCATACAATATTTATCAATCATGATTAAAAATTATTTTAAATGCATCGATCATTTTATATCAATATTAATAAAATATATTTTAAACAGAAAAAATTCATGACATTCGGTATCAAGCTAGTAAAGCGCATGGAATGGTTCCGCTCACGACGAGTACTCGTACATGGCTACCGACAAGACGAAGCCTCCCTCCGCCTCTTCAAAACCTAAACTACAAAATTGCATGCTCCTCGTAATTTTCACCGACTTAGTATATTCTATGTCCTGAATTCTATCTTCTCCACCACCAGATTCTTTGACATCGACTCCTTCAACAACACTCTTCGGCACATTCCTTGTAAGCGCTTCCTGCCTGTCGACCATTTTCACCGGAATCGTGGGCCGTCCTAATCTGGGACTGCAGCTCTCTCTTCCGGTTCGAGCTCGCGGCGTCTACATAGAAAGGGATGGCGTGGACAAATAGTCCTCGACCGCATGGTTCCGTGGTTGAGAATACCGTCGGTGCCGAACTTACCATTCGGCGGGTATTTTTTTTTGTGCAGGATCGGAGGGAAGGACGGAGGCGGATAAGATGGTGCGGATCTTGTGCAGGAAATGCATAATAGATGGAAATTGTCTATGACGGATCAGAATGAGCCGCTGGTGAAAATACCGTATTGGAGAATTTGTCGTTTGAGGAGGATTTGTGGTGCGTAAAAGGTTCATGAGTACAGGAAGGTAGGGGACTGGACGAGGTCGGTGCCGGGAAGTTCCATTTTTGTTGATCCGAGAGAGCTTTAAATGCCTGACAGGGATGTGATTCTTTTTTAATACATCATTTTATTAAGGAAGCTGTGCATAAGGAAAAATATTATGTGCGAATTTCAAATGTAATAAATAATAATAATAAATAAATGAGTAGATTTTATTTTATTTAGTTCTTAATATTTTAAAAACGTTTAGAATATCTTAATGTACACATAAATTTATAATGAGTACAAGTACACTTATACTCTGTGTATACATATATGTAAATATAATTTATTATTAAAAAAAATTTAAAGTTATTGATATATTTAATTTCTATTTAATATAATTTATTTATTTATTTTAAGTATTTTAAGTACATCCAAAGTGTATCAATAAATATAATACATTCAGATTCTATAATAAATATTATTAAAATAAATTCATTTTATTAATTAAAATCAAATAGTGTATAAAATATTTTTAATTATCCTTAAACATTTCTATTCTTACCATTTTGATTGGACCCACACATATTCATGTAATTAAATTTTCTCTAATTTTTTTGTAAATAATTCATTAATCAAATGAAATATATATATATATATATATATATATATATATATATATATAATATATATATATATATATATATATATATATATATATATATATATATATCGTTGGATATATATGTGATAATTTGTATAATTAATTAATAATGTTGTTGATATACTTGTCAAAACAATTCAAACACTTGATGTTTAATTAATTAATTAAGTAAATAAACTTATATTAAAATAATAATTTAAACTGATTTTCTTAACGAGCTGACAAGGTACATATTATTCATCAAAATTAAACCTAATTGTAAACTGCTGTTGCTTTTTTATATGAGCTGTTAGCGATAATAAATAAAGGTTGCCAATGAAAGATAAATGCTTTCCAACATTATTGGTACGTACATTTGTTCTGCCATTCAATGCATGAAGGACGTAATGAAAAAATAGTTGATTTTGTCAAAATAATAATAATAATAATAATAATAGTCATAAATCTTTAATATTAAATTATAAATGTAATTATTTTTCCATTTAGCTAATCGAATAAATTATCAAATAGTTTAAAACATAAAACAACATTAGGTAATATTGGTGTCCAATAAGATAATGCTTACTTCTACTGCTACAATGTTTGTTTGATTAACAACCCTCAGGACATACATTTTTTAAATATTAAAAAAAAAAAACTATCACGGCTAAATATATTTTATTTCAAATTAAAATATAAATAAACTAAATTCAAAAATAAAATTAAAAATGATTACGCCCCTAAGATTTTGTTTGTTGCATGAATCTGGAAATATTAAATGCAATTTAAATCATTTATTTTGATTTCTTTATTTTTTAGTTTACAGTGATTTTTTTCTTTGAAAATTACGTTCATTGATACCACTCAAAATTTGACTACTTACTAAATTAGCATTAAATCAAAAATAATAATCAAGCCAATAAGTCTTGATAGTATAATTGCTGTGCTAAAACGGTTTAATTAAGAAAAACGGTGGATATGTTAAAAGTTTTCGAATAAGTAGTCAAATTTAATAACGTTTAATTTTGTAGAAATCATAATTATTTTCTTATAATTATCATAAAACTTATTATTTAAAATAACTTATATTTGACGTCGCTCGCTAAAAAACGAGCTAAACATTAACTGTATTTCAAGTTAACTACTCATTATAAATAATAATAATAATAATAATAAATATATAATAGTTTAAAAATAGTTTAATTTTATATCACCTATTTTATTTAGCTTATTTCAATTTAAAACTTCTTAATATTACAAGCTCGTTCATGTTAGAACAATTCAAATACCAATAAGATGTTTATAAATAATTTTAAATATTAGCTTGATCCCAACGAAAATAAAACTTAACTTAGCCGAATATATAAAAAAATTGCAAATTGGTGCAAGTTTGGCTTGTAATATTAAGAAGCTTTATCTCACAAATGAAATTAATCGAATCCTTGTCTATTTTCTATTTTAATTTTCATTTAATTCAATATCGAGAACATTTTTATACATCTTCTTTTTTAGGTTTTCTATTCTTTAAAGCAAATCTAATGATGATAAATGGTTAATATTAACACATCAAATGATAGTCAAATTGAAGATATTAAGTGTCAAGTACAATCAATGGTTAGCATAATCATTCATCTTTATTAAGAAAGGAGTGCACTTAATAATGATTGGAAAAAATATCATACTTGGCACGACTAATGAGCTCAAATCAAAGAGGGGAATGGGAGATCCCAAGAGCTTAGTGGAGAAATAATGATTGAAAATTATCTGAAAATGTAACAATGGGATTAGCGGGATTGCAAGATTATGATAGGGGCTTGTTGGAGAAGTCATGATGAGACTTAGTCTGAGGAGAATTGATTGTTCGCAATGGCTGAGATTGGAAAGGAAGCATCGGAAGAGAGGGCATCTAAGATGATAACCAAGTGATGCTACATAGCCTCGCACTATTGTCTTCTTCTTTTTTTCTTTTGTAAAAATTGTCATGTTATCATCTTAATGTTTTATTCAAAACTATAACAATGAATAAAACCATTTTTTTTCTCACTCAAGCTCATAAGATGACAATTTACTATTGACAAATTTTGAATCAAAGATTTTGTCAAGAAGTCGATAGGTGTTTGCATTCGCTTAAGAAGGCGTTGATGAGATTAATAGTGGATTGAGAAATAAAAGAAATTTAAAATTTATGAGAGTGCTACTAATCCAATAAGTCGAATCTCGATGAACTTGACCTCTAGCTTGCATGATATGTAACCTCTTGTCTAGCTTGAGCTTAAGCTTGTTGATGGGAAGACATTGGTAGAGTGAAAGTTTCTTAGCTTTGTTGATTAGTCCAACACACAAGTATTTAAAGTGGCGAGAGAACTCAAATTTTAACGTGGAAAACCTGAAAAGAGGAAGGGCTGGCAAAAAAAATGTCCTATGTATATGCCTCGAGCTGAATCTTCCGATAAGGGATTACAAGATGATATACAAGAAAGGAACAACAGTATGTAACAACGGTCGGTTGTAATAGTTCAGTGGCGGTGATGGTGCTAGCGTGTAGGAACTGAAAATCGAGGGGAATAATTTCGCGAATATAGGAACAACGGTAGAAATATGGAACGACTTATGCAAGGATTAGGTGATTGGCGGCGGATTCTGGCGGCGATGGTGGTTGGCACGTCGGGCGGTGGTGCGATCTTCTGGGATCTTGCTTGAGCTCTCTCCTCCTTGCTTGCTCTCTCCTTCTTCACTTGGCCTCCAAAGTATCCCTTCATATGGAATATGTATTTATAGATGGCGAGTGGCGTCTTGTAAATACATGGAAAATCCAAACCACTCCTCCCATGACGGTTACGGGCGATTCCTTTGATCATTTGATGTATTTTGAACATTTGGATGCTCAAATGAAATGAAGAATTGAGATCTTAGGGTTATTAGATTCTCGTCGAGATGCTCGATTTGACTATAAATACTATATTTGATGATCATTCGGTTTAATTCATGTTCCAAAGTTTCGATGATGTTTGTGCTTGATCTTGATTGATTTCGACTTGGGATCACTTGCCTTGCACTTAAGATTCATGCTTCGTGAATTTTGAATGTCATATCGGTTGTCCCCTATTTTTGGATGACATCATCTTGATTATTCAAAATATATGCATCAAATACTTGAAAATAATAAATTCTTTAATGAAACTTTGGTCCATGAATCATACATTTTGGGAGAATAAATCTTCATAAAAGTACAATATTCGATTATGGAAGTAGATGTAAGGTCGTGATATTTTGAGGTTATGGACACTTCGGACACTGAAGTTTTCGAGGCGTTCCAGGGACCCATGAGATGGTAAGCGCCCTAGCGGCTGGCGGCGCGGTAGCAGCATCTTGCTATGAAAGTATACCTCGCATAGCGGTCAGAGGTCGATTAGCGGATCAACAGCGGCGCGAATCGTGGAACCCGCGTCGTGGCGGTTCAGCGGCAGGCGTCGCGCCATATCGTCGATCGGCGCCCGCGAACGTCATGAACCCGCGTCGTAAGCGGTTCAGCGCCGATCCGCGTCAGCGGGCCATCGCTCGTCAGTTCAGCGAGCGCTGAACCCGCGCGGAGGGGGATCTGGATCGGGGTGGCCAGGCGAAGTCGGCCAGCGTCCGGCATATCACTGCCAGCTGCCAGCGACGGCCTTGCACGGGCGGCAGACTCTTTTGGCTTTGGGTTTTAAAGTTTTTGGGGTTTTTACCCTATGGGGTCTATAAAACCCCCCAGGTAAGAGGAAAGGTACACTTTCTCATCTCTCTTCTTCTTGAGTTAGGATTATTTGGAGCGATCAGGCCCGATCATGTTCGGTTCGGCTCGTCGGACCGTCCGGGTTAGGCGATCAAGGCCACGGTATCGTGGTCATTCTGACCTCGTGACCGTCCGGGTTAGGAGGCGATCAACCCGGTATACGTCGTGTTCCGGTTTACCGACCTCATCGGTCCGGGTTGAGGCGATCAAGGCAGGTATCGTCGTGTTCCGTTTTCGTCGACCGTCCGGGTTAGAGCGATCAAGGCTATCGTCGTGGTTCGGTTACGACCTCGTCGGCCGTCGGGTTAGGGCGATCAAAGCTCATGTTCCTACTTTTCTTGTAGAAAATTAGCTTCTTTCAACTTGGATGGATGGTTGATTGAAAACCAAGATGTGAGGAAACTGTTAGGAGCCATCGGCCGACTCGAAAGTTTGGCGGTAATTTCATAGCCTTATTAGGGGATAGCTTCTCTCTTCCTCTCTATATATATATATATCCCTTCTTCTTCTCTTTCCCCTCCCCTTCATATGTATGTGTTTCTTTCATCAGTTCGTAGGAGAAGAATTTTATCCCAAAGCTGGTGGCGAGAGGGAAAATAAGAAGATGCCATATTGAGGTGAGTGAGCTTCACAAAATTCTTGATTTTTATTATTTCTCCCTCTTTATTTATTATGTATTCTTACGGTGATGGCGAGAAAACTCATAGTGTGGCGGCTACGGATGATATATCATCCACTGTCACATCAGATAGCTTAATGGTGTTCCGCAGAAAATTTTTCTTCCCAAATGAGTTGGTGGCTATTGTTGCCAAAAGTTTGATCGAGTTCACCTCGCTGGTACTTTACTATTTCGAGATGACTCTTAGATGCGGGGCTCGATTCCCTTTGGCTCAGTTGATTGAGATCTTCAAAACGTGGCGTAGCTTTTGTAATTCTCGTTTTGAGCTTTAATGGTCATCGTTGGTTTGACTACCTTCTTGAGAGCGTGGTGTTACTTTGAACATCGAATACTTGTGAATGTGTAGATTCACATGTGATGCTCGGGGGGCGTGTTTCTTATCGGACTATAAAGAATTGGATAGAATTTTACGCGGGATCCATAGAAATTGGTCCAATGGATTCTTTTGTGAAGAATGAGTGGGGACTTCACGAGAGATGGGGAGATTGAATGATCTTCCGAGATCCATTCGATATCGGAGAATGATATCTTAGCAACTCTTAATATTCCTGACGTAGGAAGCTTGCAACATGAGTTACGTCATATTGTCAAATATACAATTGAAGATAGGATGTTCAAGGTTGGTCTTTCCATCCAGCCAGGAAGATCTGACGCTCTTCCGTTGAAGAGGTCGAGTAAAGGTGATGAGATATTTCCTCATACTCATAGGGTTCTCTCGAGAAGCCCATCACGGAATCGTGCTGATAACAATGATTCATCTTTACGGAAAAAGAAGACTTGTGCTGAAATGACCACGTCATATATCTGCGGAGAAGATGCTTGCCCCGGTTCGAGGTTTAACTGTTTTAACTCACGATGGGGAGTTCGTTACTCGCAAATTCCTGAAGAGGTATTAAATCATATATGCTCCGGACGTCAACGGGCGGATGAATTGGTACATTATTTTTACTTCTTTCTTCCTTTCTTCTTTTCCCTCATTCCTTATGTAACATTGGTGCTGATTTTTTTTTTTTTTTTAGGTAACTCAATCGTTAGGATTGATGGCTCATCTGGGTGTTGCCTTAGATGAGTGGAACAGTGAATTTGTGAAGGTAAAGTATCTGCAAGGCGAGTGTGAGCGAAAGATGAATGCTAAGGCCAAAAGTGGTCTTTGGAGGATCAGGTGGGGTGTAGGGCAGCTAGAACATGTCGACTTCTCTTTCTCGGTGTCGAGGTGGAGCACAGTGATGAGCTAATTGAGGCAGGGCGAGGCTGAGATGGAGAAGAGGCTCAAGGTACTACGGTGGAGAAAGATTACAAGATCGTCTTTTGGAGAAAGAGCGTCATAAGTCGGCGGAAGTAAATGAAATCTCCTTGAAGTGGAGGACTTCAAGAACTCACAGCTTATCGTGGTACAATCGAAGACTATGTTCGAAGCTCGTGATATACTTGATGTTGAAGTGAAGGACTTGGAGCACCAATGTTTAGAGGAGCTTCATCCAGGGTTCACGAAAGGAGTCCGTGTGGTACATCGCAAAACTGGAGCTAGAATTGAGGATATATCTCCTAAAGCATCAAGATCGCCCATTGAAGATGAAGGAGTTGTGAGTGGGCTCCAGGGAGGATCTCCTAGTAGTGAGGAGGACGTTGATATTATGTAGTGTCAGTTGTAGATGTCTTTTTCTTTGTTGTTTGTTCTATGTAATGTTACTAGCGTGTATCAGGATCTTGATTCTCTCTTATAGTATCGTATTAATGTTGATGATATCTATGTATATTATTTTTATACACTCTTATCTTGTTCTTACCCATCGGGGTGATTGGTAATATCATTTGGCGTTCTTGTATGCAATTGGATCCACCGGAATTTTGACCTATCCAAGGTTGTTCAGTGTTACTTGATGATGTTAACCGTATGGAAGAGGTCGTGAAGTCCACCAAGGACCTCTTAACCTTTCCTAGGTTGTTTGTCAGAGTTTTGCTCAATGACATTAACCTGTATGGAAGAGGTTCGATCAAGTCCCCTTGGGATTGATCATGTTCCGATTGAGATATAACGTGAGTCGTATATTTCTCAAGTGGGGGAAAAAGGAAAAAAAAGAGAAAAAACATCTGGTTAGAACAAAGCTACAAATTCAC
This sequence comes from Cymbidium sinense, assembly GCA_021442155.1. Lineage (NCBI taxonomy): Eukaryota > Viridiplantae > Streptophyta > Magnoliopsida > Asparagales > Orchidaceae > Cymbidium > Cymbidium sinense. Next base: position 107,741,279 of record CM038224.1, on the reverse strand, counting down.
TTACTTTGATAAGTTTGACGATACAATCATAAGACACGGATATGAGCTTCAAGAGAAAATGAAAGCAACAACAACAACAATAACAACAAAGAACAACAAGTCTCTATCCCATTAAGTGGGGTATCTGAGGATGAAGTGATAGATAAACTAAAAGTTGCAATAATTATGCAATAAGAGTTCTTGATAATATTTTTGATTCTTAGCATTCCAAGTTGAGAGTTTTTCCTTCTAGATCCTTGAGCTTGAATGTTCCTGGCTTAACTGTAGCTATAACCACATATGGACCATCCCAGAGAGGTGAGAGTTTATTGCGTTGAGGGCCTTTGCCTGCGCTTCGAGACTTCGTAGAACCAAGTCACCGATAGATATGGATGAGGTTTTACTCTTACATTGAAGTGGCGAGCTACCCTTTGGTGATAGAAGCGGTCAGTAGGGCCATGTCACGAGTTTGAGGGGAGTAGTCTAGGTCTTTGCCAAGTTTTTCTTCATTATTGCTACCATGATCGAAAAATTGGACTCTTGGACTTGGAACCCGATATCCGGTATAATAGCTTGTACAGAAACACAAGTTATATGGTCTCACCGGTTGGGGTGCGATGTAGTCTTAAGCCCAGAACATTGGAAAGCTCATCAACCCATTGCCCCCCAGCCTTCTCAAGACGTGTTTTTAATCCTTTGAGTATAGTCCTATTGGTAGCTTCGGTCTGCCCGTTAGTTTGTGGATGTGCCACAGCCGTATGCAGCAGCTGAATGTGAAGATCTTTGCAAAAGGACGTAAAGACTTTTCCAGTAAATTGAGTCCCGTTGTCAGTGATGATCTTCACAGGAAGACCGAATCGACACACTATATTTTTCCAAACAAATTGTTTAGCGTTTGCCTCCGTGATTTTGGCGAGTGGTTCGGCTTCCACCCATTTAGTGAAGTAGTCGACGGCTAGAATGATGAACTTTCTTTGTCCTGATGCTATCGGAAAAGGTCCCATTATATCAATTCCCCACTGAGCAAAAGGCCACGGGCTTTGAAGAGATGAGAGCTCTGTGTGCGGCATGTGAGGAAGGTTTGAATGCAACTGACAACTAGCACATTTTTTGGTGAACTCCAGGGCATCTTGTTTCACTGTAGGCCAATAGAATCCTTGCCTTATAATTTTAAGGGCTAGCCCTTCCTCTAGGTGTTCTCCACATATTCAGTGAACCTCTCTTAGCATAGTCGACGATGGTGGAAGACACTTGAGGTATGGCCCAGAAAGCTTCGTTTATATAGTTCACCTCCAATAATAACAAAGTTTGCGACTTGTCTTGAGGCGGTGGCGTCGGGGTCTTGAGGAGGCTTGCAGGAAAGACATGATGGGGTCCATCCATGAGGGTTCCTTCACCTCATCAATCGTTTGTATTACCCATGGTCCCTGAATACTGGGGAAATATATTTCTTCAATATGCTTTCTCTTGAATAGATCTCCGGTAGCGGACGTAGCAAGCTTAGCGAGGGCGTCTGCTCGAGTATTTTTCTCCCGCGGTATGTGAGTGATTTGATGTGCCTTAAGATGGGCAAGGAGAGACTTCACCAAGTCGACGTATTGTGCCAACTGAGGGTTATGGGTATCGTAGTCACCCTCGACTTGAGAGGCGACAAGCTGAGAGTCAGTATGGATCGTTAAGTCTTGCGCGATGGCGAGTCTCAACCCTGCGATGAGGGCCTCGTATTCAGCCATATTGTTAGTCGCAGAAAATTTTAAACGAAGTCCATACTCTAAGGTATTAGGGGAAATAAGTAAAACTCGACTCGGCGCCGATATTTCTGAAGCTCCATCAACATAGAGAGTCCATTGAGGAAATAAAGGGCGTGTGATAGACATATCATTTGGAGTTGGTGTGCATTCCCACTATGAAGTCTGCGGTATTTGAGACTTTATGTCGAGGTAGAAAATTAATGTCAAATTCTCCCAATTCCTGACCACTTAATTAATCGCGGATGCTTTAGGTTTACAGGATAGCTCTTAATGGTAGATTAGTGTAAACAGATAGTATGAGCTTGAAAGTATGGACAATTTTATTTGAAAAAACTAGGCTAATGCCATCACATGTGGATAACGACTTTCTATATCGAAAGTATTTTCGACGTAGTAAATTGGTCGTTGTATCCTTTACTTCAGTATCAAACGAGCTTATTGCGTGGGGAGAAGCCCGAGATATAAGTATAATATTTCTCCTTGAATAGGCTTAGGCATGGGGAGATGCTAAGTACTCTCTTAGTTGTTCATTGACATTCATGGTCCATTGAAAATTATTATTTTTGCTCCTTTAATATTTAAAGAATGGCAAGTATTTGTCCCAGGAGCTAAGCGAGATAGGGCGATCCGCCCATTTAGGCGTTGAACTTCCTTGATATTCTTTGGAGGGGTCATATCTAAGAGCCTTAATTTTCTCGGGGTTGGCTTCTATACTCGCGATGGGTTACCATAAACCCAAGAAATTTTCCGATGTAACCACACATTTGGTGGGGTTGAGCGTATGTTATACGCGAAGAAGATTGAAAGCGTTCTAAGTCGAGATATGTTGTGATTCTTCCGGGCTTTTACCAACATGTGTCCGTATACTTCCATCGTCTTTAATAGGCCTTTGAAAACCATATTCATAAGAGGCGATAGGTAGCACCGTTTTTAACCCGAATGGCATAACTTGGTAGCGGTATAAACCTTTATATGTTTGAAATCTTGTGGCTTCTTCATCCATAGGGTCCATTCTTATTTGGTTATAAGCGTCAGAAGCGAAGCATTTGATGGCGGCGTAGCGTCGACCAATTGGTCAATTCGGAAGGGGAAGCTATCTTTTGGACAAGCCTTATTAAGGTTAGTGTAGTCAATACACATCCTCCATGTTCCATTTGTTTTCTTAACCATGACAACATTTGCTAGCCATATAGGGTAATATACTTCTCGTATGAATCCGCTTCAAGCTTGTTAACTTCATGCTCAATAGCACGGAAGCGTCGGTGCAAAACTCCACTTCTTACGGATGATCGGTTTGGATGTTGGATTAATCTTGAGAGAGTGCATGATCTGGGTCAACCCGGCATCGGTCGGACTCCATGCGAAGATGTCTTGATTTCTCTAGAAATCTATAGTTTTCTCTTTGTTCCTTTGAAAGCGGGGATCCTACTTGCTTTCGTAGTGGTTGGTCATCGATAATGTAATGAGTAAGTCTTCTCGTGATACTTTGTGGGGTGCTCCTTCATCCCGAAAATTAAAATCTTCAATGCTAAAGGTCACGGGCGTGGTGAGCTTGTCAGGTAACATGATTGTGCCACTGTTGATTTCACTGACCACTCCAACTCCAACGGGGGTTGGAAATTTCATCTTAAGATGAGATACTGAAGTGCACCAAAGATTGGAGGGGCCTTCCAAATATAGCGTTATAGGCCAGTCGACTTGACCACCATAAATTGGATTGAATGAGTCATTTGCCGGGAATTCTCGAGAACAAGAAGAGTGATCGTCCCTTCTACTCGTACGGGGCGGTTGTCAAACCCATACAATGGTCTGCGGCGGGGAGCTTTTCCACCGAGGCCCATGCGTGGAGTAAAATAGGACATCGACGAACTCCTCACTATCAACTAAAATCCTTTTAACATTATAGCATGGGTCACCGATCCCCTGGGATGACAAGTGGATCTTGATGAGGAACATGTACTCCTAAGTCAGTCATGTGATGGAATGATCGGTGCGAGACTTCTTTAACTCGCTCTTGAGATAGAACGAGAACTTGATTAGATAGTATTGGTCCATTGTTTCAATCTCTCCAACTATTTGATTGTTTTTGTTTACGTGATGATTGTCCTTGTTGCCCCGGTTGAAGGCATGTTTGTTTGTCGATTGATTCTTCACAAATCGGCGTAGATATCCTTTTGAATGAGCCTCTCAATTTCTTCTTTGAGTTGTTTGCATGCCTGTAGTATGTCGCGACTTGATGGAAGTGAATATGCTCGATTTCACGAATTTGGTTTGATGGATGCGCCACTTGATATTTTCTTTTCTTCATCTCGAATGGCCATTAGGAGATTAACACGAGATGTGTTGGCGTGTATTTCTTTTCAAGTCATGGTTCACTTCGTTGATATGTGGGTCGTGGAGGGAGATCACGACTGCCTTGTTGCTTCTTTTGATAGGAGTGTTGGACCGCATTTCTTGGTGCTTTTACGTTTTCACGATTGCTCAAATTATTTGCGATGGGCGTAATAGCCTCATCGGAGATTTGTGCTTCCACGATGAACAAGTCGGCATATGAGTGGACCGTGTCTCATTAGTGGCAGTAAAAGGCCATGGGCGGAGTCCTCAAGGAAAACTCCTCTTAATAGTTGAGTCACTCGGTATTTGGCGAGCTTCTAAGGAGAACCTGGAAGTATTCCTTAAGAGATTCGTTTCGAATCTTGGGAGAGATGAGAGGAATCTTTAATGATCCTTGATTTGCAATGAAGCTGTTCACAAACATCTTGGCGAGTTCATCAAAGGTATGGATGGATTCCCTTGAAGAGAGTAGAACCAAGTGTCCTTGAGAGCGGAAAAGGACAAGCGATGTGTCAGCTGGATATGCATGATGGTCTAATAATTGATGTGTTTCAAGTCGGTAACTCCATCAAGGGTCAATGCTTGGAAGCTTAAACCCTACGGGATAGGATGTCGAAGAATAGCTTGAAGGGAAGACTCGATAACGGTGAGAGAAGATATGATTCCGTCTTTGTGATGGAGTTCTTCTTAAGCGTTGTAATTACGCATGTATAACATGAGTAGGGTCAGGTGAGAATGCACCAGCTACCAATAATCGGCGGATTGGCGTGGTTGAGGCACGTGATGGATGGTGGGCGGCGTGTTAAGAAGTTGACATCATGGTTTGGAGATGGTGGAACTTCAGTCAAGAGAACATATTGTCCTCCAGGTAATAATCGATCTTGGGCGGTGTGTTTTAGTGATGGAGGTTGTTGTTCCTCGTAAAAGTCGGATCATCTCATTTTGAGACTCTTCCATTTCGTTCTTCTAAAGAGATTCTGTCGTGCCAGCGGTCATGCCCATTAGGGAAGTGGGGCGGAAGCTTGACGTCCCTGATTCAAGGATTGGTTTTGAGTGGCGGGAGTTAGAGCGAGAGGCTCGTGTTAAATTGCTTTATGGTCATGATGTAGGTGTTCAAAAAGTATGATTGAGGAGTCTCTTCCCACGAGGCACCAAAGCATTGCGTCGGAAGACCGATTGAGAGTGAAAGTTACTTAGCTTTGTTGATTAGTCCGGCACACACAGGTATTTAAGAGTGAGCGAGAGAACTCAGATTTTAACGTGGAAAACCTCGAAAGAGGAAAAAATCTGGCAAAAAAAATGTTCCACTATGTATATGCCTCGAGTCTGACCTTCCGATACGGATTACAAGATGGTATACGAAAGGAACAACGACTATATAACAACGGTCGAGTTGTAATAGTTCTAGTGGCGGTGATGGTGGCGTGTAGAACCAATGAGGGGAAACAATTTTGGCGAAATATAGGAACAACCGAAATGGGAACAACTTCAGCGAGAAATGCAACGATTAGGTGATTGGCGGCGAGGGTGAGTGGCGGCGACGGTGGTGGTTGGCAGCGTCAGGCGGTGGCGATCTTCTTCGGGGATCTTGAGAGCTCTCTCCTCCTTGCTTGCTCCTCTCCTTCTTCACTTGGCCTCCAAAAAGTATCCCTTCATATGGAATATGAGGGGCTATTTATAGATTGGCGGAGTGGCAGTCTTGTAAATACATGGAAAATCCAAACCACTCCTCCCATCGGACGGTTCTGGACGATTCCTTTTGATCATTTGATGTATTTCGAACATTTGGATGCTCAAATGAGATTGTGAGATCTTAGGGTTGTTAGATTATCTCGTCAGATGCTCGATTTGACTATAAATACTCTATATTTGATGATCATTCGAGGTTTAATTCATGTTCCAAATTTCGATGATGTTTGCGATCTTGATTGATTTTGACTTGGGATCACTTGCCTTGCCCTTAGATTATCTCTTGTATGAATTTTGAATGTATCAAGCTCAAATTATACATTTAATAGCGAAACAGTTGCTAAAGCAAACTTGCTCACTTATACTCATGTAGAGTCTAACAGACGTGTGAACTTGAGAAGAAGTCAGCGACGATCGTGTGCAGTGATTGACAATCCTCAATGGCCTTGTCTACAGCAAATCTCCACACCAAGAGATGCTAAATTGGCGTACGTTTATTGGCCTTTTCTTCTCTTTAGTGCTATATCGCTGGACTCCTATTTATTTATTTTTTGAATGTGTTGAAATTTTGAAGTTAAAATATTATTTGAAGAATCAGTTTCAGATGTTTATCGCATGCAATGGAGGGAAAGAAATCTTGTCTGATAAGCCTTTGGAAGGTTTAGATCTGTCAGTCTTAGTTGCCACTTGGAAGCTTCGTCATATTTATATTCCTTCATGCCTATCATACATTCTTAAATTTTTTTAATTATTTATTGATAACTAAGGTTATAATTATAATCAAAATTACTTAATCATCGATTTTAAATGTTTAAAATTTGAATTATTGAAAAAGAAAAATTTAGTTTCATATATATATATATATATATATATTGTTGCGTCTTTAGAAAATGTATAAGAGTGAAAGTTTAGCCTGTGAAGTAGACATGTAATTAAAGCGAAAGAGACACTCAAAATTTTAACGTGGAAAATCGAAAAGAGGAAAACACTAATAAAAAGCTTATGTATCTTTCATAGTACAAAATCTTCGATAACGGGATTCTGAGCTGAGAGGAATAATAAGCATTGTAACAATGATCGGGTTGTTATTCTTGATGGTGGAGATCATAACTTGTAATACAGACAATTAGTGGCTTTTGCGATGGTTGATGAATCGAGTGCAATCTTTGAAAGCGATCTTGCTTGAGGATCTTCAAGCTTGAGCTCTCTCTTCCTCCTCACTGCTTTCCTCTTCTTATACTTCGACTTTCTTCTTCTTGTGTTTGGACTCTTCCTTCTTCTTTAGCTCTTCCTCTTCTTCTTTACTTGGACTCTTCTTCTTCTTCCTTTTGTGGCGGCAGGATTGGCGGCGGTGGTATCAATCGGCGTGCTCCTCTTCTTCACTTGTTTCTCCTTCAATGGCCTCCTTCATGTGAGGAATGAAGGTCTATTTATAGATGGGATGAGGGGCTGTAAATTCATATTCATGTGCCACTCCCCTCATTGGCTCGGGATGATTCGATCATTTGATGTATTTTGAGCATTTGGATGCTCAAATGAAGTCGAATTATGAGATCTTAGGCTCGTTAGATCGGCTCGTCAGACGCTTTGACTATAAACCTCCATATTTGAGAAGTTTGAGATTTAATTGATGTCCCAAGATTGATGATTTAAGATCTCGTCTATGACTCAATCATATTTGACATCAAGATTTGTGCTAGTGGTATTTTGAGAGCCATATCATATATATATATATATATATCCTGATCAAATTCTAATTTGAATGGATCTAAAGCTCTAGTCATTAGATTTTTTTTTTTATAAATAAATACGATATATGAACAATCAATCAAAGTTTATATTGCATTAGTTTCAAAATAAATCTAGCAAAAGAAATGTGCAATAATGAATGATTGTCGTATCAATATTTTAGAATGGAACAAAAACCAATATTTTAGAGTAATTAAAATTATGCTCACAATATATGAAAAGCTCCTATGTAGGGCTGCAAACAAATCGAGCCGAGCCGAGCATATATGTGTTCAAGCTTAAGCTTGTGTAATATTATCGAGTTCAAGCTAAATTTGAGCTTTTAAGAATAGTGTTCAAGCTTGAGCTTGTTTATCATTATCGAGCTCGAGCTCGATTTGAGTTTGTTCACGAGCTCGATTCAAATTGGATTATCGAGCTTGTTAACGGTGCGTTTAATAAAACAAACTTGTTACGACTTGTTGAGAAATGTACATGGGATGTATCAAATAAAGCTTATTAAGCCTAAAAAAATTAAAATTTGAACAATCTTGTTCACAAACCTTAACCTGGCAGTAAGACCATTTCTTTTGAGCTTGTTCAACATTAAATGCTAATGTTCGCATAAATGAACGACGACAAGTTGTTCAGCTTATTTCGATCGGTATTTAAAAAGCATTATTTGATTAGTTAATCAAATGAGCATGCGAACTGTCGAGCCAGTAGCTTGTCAAATGCTGGTTCATTTGCACCTCTATGCAAGAACACTTTAAGTTTGGAGCTTACTTATTCCCACATATTATGCACATACCAATTAATATAAGCTTTCATCACATTAATATGAACAATAAAAATCATAAAATAATGATTGATAAAGTGGATAACATCAAACAATTATAAAATAAAATATAAATCAAAGTAAGAAAATGAAGCGGGAAAGAAATGTTTCACTCTAATGGGATACTATTGTTCTATCTTCTCGTGGTGATTCAGCCAATAAATCATAAAATTTGAGAGATATTAAATCCATAATTTCAATTTTAAGTATAGTTCTAAATATGATTTTAATCTAGTCATATTTTTTTACAAAAATTAAACTAAATTAAGAGTTTTTATCCTTAAAATTAATAAGATGAGACTTTATTATAATATAAATATGATAAGAATCCAAATTTTTAGCGAGAACTAACAAGTCTCTCTTCAATTAAATTTATTGACACCAATAAATTAAGCTAAATTTATAATGATAAATTTAATCAAAAAAAATAAAAAATGAATAATTTGCATATTTTTTAAACTTTTTAGGAATAAAATCTTGAGTCAGCATATACTCATATTTTAAAATGAGAGATTCTCATATATATATATATCACAAAATTATTATGTATTTATATATCAAATATCTAAAGTTTAATTTTTATATATCTAATACTTTAATATCATATCAAAAATATCTTCACTCATTTTTTTTAAATTAAATATATTTTTATAAGTATTAGATAAATAAATATTTAATTTAAGATGAATTGTATGATATGTAGGGCTCGATAAATTTTTTTATTTCTGCAGGGCCACATTAGTCCATGGGTTAGTTGTCCAAACAAAAGTCATATTTATTATATGTTTTTAATTAATGAGATAATTTTTTCAATAATATTCACATTGCAATCCAATCAATTTTACTGAAAAAATTTACATTAAAATATTTTAATATAAATTAAATTAAGTTAAACTTTAAAAAATATTATAACTATGTTAAGATTAATATTATAAATAAATTATATATCATATTAATATAAAATAAATTCATTTACTTTTAAGCCCATATTAACTGGGTAAATATTCTTTACTGTAATTTTCTCATAATTTCAATAATTCTCAGTTGAATAAAGAGATTCTCATACTATCAATTTCTTTTATTTCCTCTTATCTTATTCATTATTTTACGCAAAAAAAATTTGATGGTATTTTCCACAATATTTCATCGAGTCAAAAATCAAAATTTAATTAGAATGTTAGTCTTTTATTTAATCCCTAATAAGATGTAATAATGAGTATTAATTAAGCGTTAATCCTAAACTAATTATGATATTTCACTACAAGCACATAAATTTTTTTTTGAAAGCATAGAACTTATTGAATTTGACTAACTTAAAATAAATAATAAAAAAAATCTAAGTAGCAAATTATTTCAACTGTAATATTACTTCCTTTGACGGAGACGTTTTAACAGTGCAAATTTATTTATTTATTTATTTTTTTTTCTGATGGGTCACGTACAAAATCACATGGATGGGATGTGTTAATGAATCTAGGAGAACTAGCGCGCATTCATCAGCAATGCTTAATTCTCATTTACTGACCTTGGTATAGGCGCCACGGAGGAGATCAGGAATTCGTGCTCTTACCAACTGAGCTAAAACGGTAAATTATTTCTCCACGATTGCCAAACTTAATTTTAAGTTCTATTCGGTCAAATACTGCTTTATATTCACTTCCTTTCTTTGTTCCTTCCTTCGTTCTCATTAACTACTTCATACATTATATATATATATATTTATTTATTTATTTATTTTTGCAGTTCTTTCTTCGGAAATAAAAAATTCAAATATTATATTAAAGGGTAAAAGCATCATAGTCGGCAGATATTTCTCCTTCTTTTCTCCAACTCCTAAACAATTTCATAACTCCTCCCACGATCTTTGCCATATTCCATTATTTATTCTTTGAACAACTAACTGATTAAATTATACTAAAATAAAAATAATTATAATTTAATATTTTTAAAATTTAAAATCTTAGAATTTTTTTGCTATATATATATATATATATATATATATATATATATAAGCACTTATGACAAAAGATGTGATCGTGGAAAATTATTTCTCCAATTAAGACCACACATTTCATAATTTATCATTTATTATTACAAAAAAATCTTCGCTGAATAGATAAGAAAATCGCAGCCGTACAATTTACTTTGAATGGCTATGATTTGTTGAATTGAAGCATAGCTAGCGGCGCAACAAAATTCCACAACCTGAACTGAATCAACTGTATTGTCATCCGTTTATAATAGTGATTAATTACAGATGAACCAAACGCTTATCCTCAATAAGCCAATCATTAGCTTTTCTTAACACAAAATCAATGTTTAATTAACTTCTTCAAGCCTAATTAATTCCATCATTAAAAAAAATATATCTGATTAGTCTTCGTAACCCATTATTAAAATCCCATAATGGCAAAAATTCAACCTGCCTAATCCCTGTAGACTTTCATCACCCCAATCCTCAAATATAAATGGTCCTCAGCCTTACACTCTCTCCAAACTAAACTTCTTCTTTGAGGGCCTTCTGATCATATATATATATATAAATGGAAGGCTTTGGAGTTTTCCCTGAGATTTTCTTCAGCTCCTTAGAAGAACAGATGCAGGTGGAAGAAACAGAAGCCATTGTTCAATTCCTCGATGCTCAGTTCTCAAGCTTTAAGCAAATTCAGGATCTGAACTCTTCGATCTGGTCTTATGAACATGCTGCTGCTTGTTACAGTAGCAGTTTGAGTGATCCAAATTCTTCAAGTTATGAGCAAATGAATTATGCTATGGAAGAAGAGATTTTAGCTGATTCTTTCTTTCAGATCGATTCAAGCTATCAATTTGTAAGTTTGATTTGCCCGAATGAATCAAACAGTGATGAGTTCACGGAATCTAGTTCTGCCATTGAGCGGCCATTAGAGAGCAAGAGAAAGTTTCAGGCTGATGAAGACGATGGGAGTTCCAAGAGGAAGGTTCGAGCTTCTTCCTCGTCCAAGTTTTAACTTGGTTGAATCTGCTCATGGCTTAAACTGGTTCGATTTGATTTCAGGCCCAGAAGAGAGTAAAGAATCCGCGGCGGCGAAAGAAGGGTGCCGGCGACGAGGAAGAGAAAAATGCCAGCTTGAGCACGAGCGGCTGCGGCGAGGAGGACGACGAATCGAATGATTCCCAAGCATCTGCTGTGATTCAACCTAATGTGAAGGCAAGATCTGGAAGAGGAGCAGCAGCTGATTCACAGAGTCTTTACGCAAAGGTCAGCAATATCAAATTTGATCGAGAAATCATAAGCAAACTTGACTAAAAAGGCCTCCTTTTTTCGCAGAAAAGAAGACAGAGGATCAATGAGAGGCTCAGAATATTGCAGAATTTAGTGCCCAATGGAACAAAAGTAAGCATTTTCAGCTTCATTTTCTCATAATTTTGCATTCAAAATGCAGTTTTTTTTTTTCATTGAAAAATCAAATTCTGCAGGTTGACATCAGCACAATGCTCGAAGAAGCAGCACAGTATGTGAAATTATTGCAGCTTCAAATAAAGGTTAGTGAAAAAATAAAATCGATGTAATACAATTATTTATCGATCACCTAATTATGTAATTTATTTTGATTTTTTTAATGCAGTTACTGAGCTCTGATGAACTGTGGATGTATGCTCCACTTGCTTATAATGGGAGGAACATTGGGCTTGATTTAATGATTCCATGAAGAAAATATTAACAGGAAGAGGATTAATCAGCCCCCTTTTAATTATTATTATTATTCTCAATGAATTTGGTGGTGGTTTAGTTAACAAATTTATTAGTTTATAAACTGTATGCACTGAATGTGCTCATTGTATTAATATGTTGAATAATTTTTGGATGTGGTATTTTATTCGATATTTATTTTATATTACTGTTAGTATATTATTAATATTGCATGGCATAAAAAACATCTTTGAGTGGGGGTTCAATCATTATCATTTAATATATATTTTTTTAAAATAATACTTTTTGTGTGAGAAAAATAAAAATATTAATTTATGATATTTTAAAGATATTTATAGTTTAGGGTTATTTTGATTAACAAGCTCTTTAAATTTAGTTGAAGGTCTTCTTTCATTGCTACCAATTATAATGACATTTTAGTAAATTTAATCAAAACACTTCTTCAAATAACCTATATTAATTCATTTATTTATGAACTATTCTATTTATATTTAATTTTTTTAATTATCTTAAACTTAAGTGATCTCAGACCTATTAAATTTAAAATTAAATGATCTTAAATCAGTTAATTTTTTATCATCAACAAAGCTCATTTTCACTATAAAAAAAAATAACTTCAAGATTGTTTAATCTTTTAATACCACAAAATTTTTAACTTAATGTGATTTTAATTTAGTTGGACAACAATATGTTGACCATTAGTGTTATCTTATTATTTTTATTTATTTATTTATTTATTTTTTGTTGAGAAGTTTTCAATTCAATTATATAAATCATAATCTAAAATGATCTTGAATTTAATCTTAAAAATTTTAATATCTTAAATAACATCTTAATATTCTTGTCAAATCAAATGAATTTTTAATTGATGTATAAAACCTCTCCTAGATCAAAGAATGATGATGTTCAAATTGGGTTGACCACAAACTTAAATTCAACCTAAATTACTAATTGACATTAAATTTTGGCTATGGTCAAGGTTGACCAAAATCATATTCATAACCATGACCAAGTCAAATTATTAGATTGGAATATTTGCATTGACTTAAAATCTATACCTCTATTTTGCAGCTAGCTAACATTGAATATAATTGGAGAAATATCACTGAGCAAATGTTAGAAAGAGATACCATCGAGTTCTGAGATGAAACATTATTTTATGCTAATTTATTACTTTCATATAAAAAAAATAACACTAAAGGTGACTTCTAATTCTTACAAAACAAATCCTTGAAATAAATTTTTAAAAGCAAATTCAAACCAAATCAACCAAAACTTCATAAATTTAAAAAAAAAATTACATACATACCACACAATTCTCAAACATTTAACATATCAAATACCCAAAATTAAACATTTATTTATCTAATATTTTTTATATTTAAAAAAATACATTTGGCTTTTAAAATATGGATGCTAATAGTATTTTTTTGATGTGAAATTGAAGATTAGAGTATTATCTATTTAAAAATTAAAATTTAAGAGTTCAATATGTAAATACATGAGAATTATGTGATATGTATGCAAATCCCCCTAAATTTAATGGATTGAAAATTTTTGTATATTTTTAAGAATATTAAATCAAATTGCACTCAATCACACAAGCTGTCAGTAATCATCATACTTTAGATACTTTTCCTTTCGAATAAAATTACATAAAATGCACCCTAATACACAAAATTGCTGGCATACCAGCTTTTCTGAATCATGAGCTATTAGTAGAATAACCTAACCAATTGCACAGATGCAAATATTTAACTATAGTTTTTAAGAAAAATTTGGATTTAATATAATGCCTCATAAACTTAAACCAAACTTACAGAATCAATCACATTCCAGGGAAAGCCATAGCTTTACTACTAGACTATCAAAGAAGGAACTGTAATGATCCCTTCTCTGTTGCTTGTCACTGTAAATCATTATCATCATCATCATCATCATCATCATCAATATTTTGAACTGATAAAAAAAATTTATCCACAAGTTATGATCTGTCACAGTAAGGGACAAACATATTTGAATACTTAGCTATGTAGCAAGAAAAGATCTACATATTCTTCAATGTTGCAGCAACAAAAAAAAACCCAACAAAGATAACATTCAAAGACAAGACAATGAACTCTCTCTCTCTCTCTCTCTCTCTCTCTCTCTCTCTCTCTCTCTCTCTCTCTCTTCCTCTCTTAGCTTATATGCTTAGGGAAAATATTACAAGAATTCTATACAAACCAGGCCAAACAATTAGTGATGAAACAAAAAATTGGCACTTCTTTTACCCTTGTTTCACTGTGTTTTCTCTCATTGCTCTCATACACTTCTTATGATGTTTATTTGGAAGTTCTCACAATCAGCTCTTCTATCAGATCAACAGTTGTGAGCAAATGCTCTAAAAGTATGATGAAGATGACAAATTAAATAGGAAAACCATTTCCATTTCTCTTACATTTTTCAGATATGATTTTCTTCGTGAGAATGGCTCGGAACCTCATTTTGACTGTCAAGTGGCATGTACTGCGCCATGATAGCTCTGATCTCTGAATCCATATATGACTGCATCACCACAAAGCAGGAGTTGCAGAATATATAAGAAAATGATCCAAAGCAAGAACCTTTGTCGCATTCTTGTATGCAAGGAAATGGAGCGGTACAAAAAAATGAATTTAGTGAATGAAAATGCCACTTCCACATCTCCCCAAATCAAAATATTATTATCAAAAGCAAATCCATCTTCCGCATTTATCGAGGCTAGGCACTTGGCACATCACCTAGCAAATTGCTTAGAAAACAACTCCTTAACCAAGGCCTCCTAGGATAACCATTAATTACATAGCCTCAATCCACTCCTCCACATCCTCCAATCCTAGTCCAATGTTCTCTCACTCTAGATCAACCAAGATGCTTCTAAGAATATATTAATTTAAAAAAAATTACAAAAGCATCTCATCACAACTTGTAGAACATCCTAGATTTTTTTTCCCATATAAAGAAACCAATTTTTTCTCTTATATAATTAATACAATTAACAAAGGTAAAATTACCGCATGCTAATAAAAATAAAACTACAAGTACCACTTGTAATTCTACTAGACTCTGACTCGAAAGCCGCTGGAATGAAGTATTAGCTGGTTTCATGCATCGACAATGATCTAATAGCATTTCCAAGCCATAGCACCATTTCAAAGTTATGCCCATGGCTTTACCTTAGCATGATTTCATGAGCATGCTTGGATATCAACATTGGGCTTTAAAGTATTTTGTCCCCTAGTTTGAATATTAAAGCATCTCGGCACAAATTTGAGGATCTGTCTAATTCATTTTTTAATAAATCTAGGCCTATATACCATTTGCAAAACTAAAAACTCCCAAAGTTTTAACAATTTGGCACTGTCTTCTTTGGAGTTATATGCTAGGCAACCATAGTAAAGAACTTACCCGCAGTCTATATTTGTATACCATATATGCTCCACCGGCAACAACAGCTAACACTATCAAGATGATCCACAGAGCAGCCCAAGTTGCCTTGGCTTCGCTGATTTTCTTACCTGCATATAAATGATTCAAGTAATATAAGAGAAGGATTTGATGAACCATTACAGTTTTAGGCTTCTTTTTTTTTTCGGTCTCACTTATGCATGTATCATGTTCCTTAATGTACAGAAGATCCCCACTGCACGTGCACTGATAGTCACCCACGTGTTTTTGCAGCTACATTCCGGACACTGGCAAGCTTTTTCTCCTTGCACTCATCAATATCTGATTTAACATTAATGCAAAAAAATTGTTGGATTATACTATATACTATATGTGCAAAGTAATTGGAGAGTGAAAGAATGAGAAATAAATTCCGGAAACAGTTGTAAGTATTTGCAACAGTTGCAAAATCAACTATAGATAATAGCAATAGCCTGAAATGAAAACTTTAGACGTTATCACCAATTTTAGGGGGATTTAGATACATACCACACAATTATTATGTATTTACATATCTAACACCTAAATTTAAATATTTACACAAATAACATCAAAAATACCATTATCACTACCTTTTTTAAAAATGAAATACAGTAATATATATATATATATATATATATATATATAAAGCTTTCGCTATAAGATATCTAAATACAAAAGAATTGTGTGGTATGTATGAAATCCAATGATATGTATCACAAATTTTAGGGGGATCTACATACATGCCACACAGTTGTTATGTATTTACATATCTAATACCTTATACATAAATTTTAATATTTACATAAATAACATCCAAATCATTAATATTACATAAAAATACCATTATCACTAACTTTAAAAACTGAAATACAGTCTCTCTCTCTCTCTCTCTCTCTCTCTCTCTCTCTCTATATATATATATATATTGTGTGTGTGTGTGTGTGTGTGTGAATATTAAACTCTAAGTGTTAGATATGTAAATGCAAAATAATTGTGTGGTATGTATATAAATTTTAATTGAAACATAGTTGCTCAGATGTGTTGCACCTTCACAATTTTTGATACCATCTCCCACGAAACCAGGGGGGCATTGGCATTTGTGATCTTCAGATTCCTATGCACAAGAAATTGAAAAATTAGCACAATATACCGAGAAAAAAAAAAAAACATTAGCACGAGCATGAAACCACTCAAAATCAGAAATGAGTTCTTCCAAAAATAGACCTGACAAGCAGAGAAAACGCTTCCATTGAGGGTTTTCCAACAACCTCCATTATCTATCCTACACCTCCCAGGACCAGTGCAAAACAAAAGAGGTAAATTTGTAAAATCAATCAACTTGTTGCACGTGAACTGAAGTGCCATGGACAGAGAAATGGTCCTAAAGACCTCACTGAAATAGTTTACAATATTAAATTACATGTTGGTTAATAGGGTAACAAAATTTCAAGAACAAAAAATATAAATGTGCAAGGTTTTCAACCTCAAAGGAAAACGAGAAACAAATCATAACAACCATGCGTTTGAAATAATACTTCAGAAATGACTCTCCAAATTATAAGAAGATATTGAATGAATATTTCTTTTGCATACTTATACCGAGTACTCTACAGCAAACATTTTTGGGCAATTGTTGCTTTCTATGAGAAGAATATCCTGAATGGTTGTGCTAGATCTTCCAAAAAATGATTTTGCAGTAAATTTTGAGGTTTGGGAAATGCAAGTTCCTTAAAAACTCTCTGAACAAAATCAGAATGACACATCCCACTGTAACAAATTTCTGTTTAGGGCAACTGTAGCAGTATAAAAATGCAGTGGTGGAGCTGCAGTAAATATTTCAATTTTTTATTTAAAAAAAAAAATACCGCAGCTTCTAGCAGCAACCACACTCTACCAAGTGAGGTTCCAAAATGTAATTTTCCACTGCAGAAATCATAGTTTCCCAAACAGCAACTGTAATACGGTTCGAAAATGCACCACTGTCCCAAATGCAAATCCACAAATCTAAGAATAATGAGAGTTCATGAACCTCACAATGTCTCTCTTAATTCCAAGAACCACAATTTAAATTGATGAATCAATATGATTTGGCAGGACTGCACCTCCCACAAGCCTTTACAAAAATTCTTGTGAAAGCTGTCACAAAAAGATGACATCCTCAGCCCTTCCAGATTGTCATATAATATACCCCTGATCAAATTTCATCTATTTAAGGTAAAATCCATGGGTATTAAAACAGCATCCACATATCAGGGTTTACTTGGCCAGCAATGCCACCCGTGTGCAGTTCACAGCCCATGGACATAATCCCAGCTACATTTGCTTCTAACAATCTACATATGATCCACATGTAATCCACGTGATCAAGAGAACACCATTGTGCTTGTTTTTAAACAAAGTGCATTAAATTAAGTGAACGAACTAAAAGTTGCTCTAATGTAACATAAATGCACCAAATTTGGACAAAACCAAACAAAAAAATAAGCTCACACTCCCATTTTGCATCAAATCAAACTGTTCCAAGTAATTGCTAACTAAAATAACGTATCTGCAGTCATCTGAGTGACTAAAACATATGATTTAGCCAGGCATAATGAGTTACATAAGGTTCACAGTAATCCGGGCCATAAAAAGTTCTACCTCGAAAAAAAATAGCCCAACGAAACCTAACTGACAAGGGGCTCAACAGTTAAGCTACAAATGAACTAAATATTCAACAAACTGCTCGTGCCTCAACTTAATAAGAACTCATTCATAATCGTTTGATTAACTAATTGAACAAGTTTAACACTTATAAATACTTGATTGTTGAATGAACAAATGCGAACACCTTATTGCACGACTTGTTTATGTTCATGATTATTGTTAAAAGTTCATGAAAACCTCGTTAAGAAGCTCAATTAAGGCTTAATGGAAAGCTCCATTATGCAATTTATTAAACTAATTAATATTAATATTAATCATTTAAAATGGAAAATAAATTACTAAAAAAGAAAAAAAAATAATAACTAAGTAAATTTATTTTTAAATTAAATAAAGAACAACTCAGTTTTGCTCTCACCCCATTCCAAATTCCTAACTACCATACGTTTGAAATATAGAGAGTTTGTCTATATACAAGTATGGTCATCATCTTTCATCCTTAATATCCTAGAATTTGCTAATATATACCACATTACATGGTAGACATACTTGTAAGTACATTGAGTATGATAAAGATATGAATTTTTTCTACTTATAGCTCTTTACTCTTGCAATATTATTATTATTTTAGTGATGATGAACAATGACAACAAGGAACTTGGTGAAGAATCCTTCAACCCCATCAAATGAGTTTATGTCACGACAATATATGGTGATTGCACGGGAAATATAAGAAGAGATGATAATGGGAAGTCTTCTTTTTTCACCCAAATGAAATAATATCTAATATCAGCACAAGCAAATGTAGTTAATAAGAGATGAGTTACAAAGCCTCGCTGGTGTAGAAGCCGTGTTGCAACACATTGCAACACATTGCAACACATAAGTTTCTTGCTGTTATAAGCATTGATGGACAAACAATCACAAAATGTTGCTTTTGAGATTGTATGCGAAACCTATGATCGTGAACAAAAAATCATGTGGTAAATTTCTTAATAGTTTTAGATTGACTACTTAACCAAAATTTTGTTGAAACCATAAGTCATCTAGTCAAATTGCAAAACATTCAAATAAGATATAATTATATTGTTAGAGAAAGCTAGGGAATGAAACGAGTCCTAATATTGATGTGGATAATAAGTATAACAAATTGTTATACAGAGACTACTAGCATTCAACCTCTACAACTAAATAAATTAGTGAGAATAGACTATCAATTAAATAAATATCAGCTACCATAAGTAATATGCCCTAATGCTTACACAAAAGAATGTGTCATCCAAACTCAAAACAAGCCTGTAATAGGTCCATCCTTCAACTGATAGTAGCAATGCCAAAAAAAAGTCAATAGAAATGAGAAGCATGAGCAGCCAGCCTATCCTACAAGCAAATCCTCTCATAGCATATAGCCTCTATTAACAGATAAAAAATGATATGATCATTCCCAACTACTAAACATAATCTTAATCGTATTCCACCTAACATCCCAAGCTTACATGTATGAAGCCCTTACATAAAATTTAACTACAGTCCGATCAATAATTTTTTTTGGACTTCAGATCAATTTATTGATGAATACTAAAAAGTTTAAATAGCATATAAATTTATAATTACAATAATGATGCAAAGCTAACATGATGTGTGTAGGTGAGGAGTAACCAAACTTGAAATTCTTTTTAACGCTATAGCATTCATTGGCGTTGTCATGTTAGGTGGTCATGATGTATACAAACCAGCTTCAAACGATATTTTATTTGATCAAATTATCTTATACTCAATATTATGAAACAATAAACCAACCATGCATTACACATCATAATTCCATCTTCCCTAGAAAGAACATGTTCTCAAGCAACTCTTCTAGAATGTATCCTTCTTGAACCAAAATTGGGTTCTCCAAGGGACCATACAAAATTGTGTTTTAATCCCACTCGCATGTTATTCAACAAATCCAAATATAATCATTTGTTGAAAGCAAATCACTGTAAGTGTGGGTGTTACCTAATGCATGTCTTCTAAGAAAGTCATATCGCATTAGTTCATTGTTGTTGAGTCCTCAAAACGATCCAGTTCAAAATTTGAACCATAATCACTGGAATGAACAATTTGTCTCAAGCTACCATTACCAAATGGATCAAAAGACTATTGTGGATGCTTGATTTGATAAATTGATATTTTTTTAAAATTTCTCCAAATAAAAATGAAAATTCCAAAAAGTAGTCATTTCAAAAATGCATACCCATGTGGCTATGTGGGAACACTTTTGTTTTTTTTTTTTTTTTTTTTTTTTTTGTTGTTTTGATTGGAAATAAAATATGTCTGATATTAATGTTTCGAGTGTTAGTCATTTTAAAACAACGTGATTTGTTTAAAAAAAGAATAAAACACTTTAAAAATACATTAAACAAACATATTTTTAAAAATAAAATAAAATAGAAACAAAATAAAAGAAAAAAAAATTGATTTCAAATAGACCCTAAAGTTTTGGTTGTTCTTAGTGACTATTGCAGAGAACTCTTGGGAATCATCAAATATATTTTCAATGCAAGATCTAGTTGCAAGTTGATAAGGGGTGCAATCAACATTCTGCTTACTGCTATGTATTGGCACTACTTCAATGTAAACCACTAATGTCTAGTTGTAGGAATGCATTAAAACCAGCTTGGTGACAATGACTTCATCATTATAACTTCAATTCTCAACAAATACAGCACTGACAAAATCGAGACACATCAAATTAATTCTCACAAAATCAAGTTTGAAACTCAAAGGATTTCATTTCTTAAATGTTCAAAGATCAGTGAGGGAACTTATAATGGTCAAATCCAACCACCAACATAAGTTGGCACAAAGTTCTTTAACATCATCAACTAACCATCAATAAATAACATCAACCTTGAAACTTCACTCAAGTCAAATGATAGACTAAGGAAAATAAAGGGTTATATTATCCAAATCAACCACTATCAAAATAAACTTCATCTAAATATTATTCGTTATCTATTATTGATCATTGTTACTAACATGCCATTTGATTCTGTTATCAATGACTCATATACATGTACTGTATTTAATGTAAAAAAAAAAATCATGCAAGTTATTGTTATGGCTTCACATTCCACATTTTTCATGCTAATATAATTTAATATTACTAAGCGTTCATAACTCATTGATGGTTAACAAATTTTATATCTTCAATATTTTACAAACTACCTTAAAACTTACTATATATTATAAAATCATAATAAAAAAACTTAAATTCAAGTAAGTCAATTTACATATTTACTCATTATTTATATATTTACTAATTATTTATATAATTACAAAATGTTTAAAATGATTATATATAATAATAATTATGGACAATTATATATCTACATTTTTCATTCCTAATACAGATTAATATTTACTAAATGACCGCATATGATAATATTGTTAAATAAATATATAAATACAGGTCTACTATTTATTTTCAAAATCTACAAATAAAATTTAATAAGGAGAAAACACAATAACCACCTAACAAAAAATTTATTAAAGGCCTGGAAAAATTAAGCTGAGAAAAAAAATTAACAAACCAAACGTGAAAGATTAAACAACTAACCTCAAAAAAGTATGAAAACCAAGCTCTTAAACTAAGAGCTAACAATGTAGAAAAATTGGAAATGTAAGATAAAGAAGAATGGAGAAAATGAGAACAGAAGAAAAGGCGTGAATTTGGGAGATTTTAAGGATGAAGAAGGCTTACATTTAGCCTCCAACAGTTAGCTCACTAGCTAGCCAACCGGTGGGGTGGGAAAGCGTGCAATTTTTAAAAAAAATAATGGATGACGATGTGTCCACATCAACACCTTGTCACCACTCCAAGTGCCCACAAGGCCTGATTTTAATTTTTTTTAATGTTGATATGCTAATTTTATTTATAAGAGAATCTAGCTTAAAATTTTCACCTTTCTAAGCCCAATAAGCATCCAAAGCTTCCTCTGGAGACATAACATGTACTTGTCATAAATTAACTTCAATTGATCACTTCTGGCAGATGCTTGATGGAAAGGAAAACCATAGAGAAAAGTTGTCTAAATAACTTGGACGTTTTTTTAAAAATCAAGAAAATAAAGGGATTACCTTTCATCCAATCAAAAAAGTCTTCAATCAATTGTTGTTTGATAAATAATTATGCCTTTTAAAATAGTTGTGTTATAAATTCAAGTTAAATTTGAATAATTATACATTATGTTGAGCCAAGTTCAAGAAGAATCGTGCTAGAATAAAAATCATTATCATTGTGTCATGCTTTGAATGAAATACTTTCATCTTGGAAGAACTATTTGATAAGGCTGGAGCCAAAATGATGAAATCTTATTTAGAACAAAATCATGAAAAATTATGAGGTGGTGCTTACATTAAAATGCTTTAGGGGCACCATTTTGAAAATATTTAAACACTTCATACCTAAACTTTCTATTCGTGCATTTAAGCGGAATAGCCATTATTCTTGCTAAAAGAATTATGTTGGAGCTCTATGAAATTTTCACATCCTATCATTAATTGACTTCCTATTTTTCCTAAGCAATAAAGAAGAGGTAGGTAATGAGAATAATCTTCATTTATCCATAAGCAACTAGGAGATATCATCTCCAATCACAAATCAATCGATAACCAAAAAAGATTCACGTAACATCGATTGAGAGATCCAATGATCTTCATTCCATAATCCCACCATTTTGTTAAAAAAAAAAACCCTAATAAGGTTCAAGTCTAATCATGGTTGACTTCCCTTTAATGTTGAGAAACTAAGTGGTGACAAACAATCATATTAAACTCAAACTTCTTTTATACCTAAATAACAGGATGCAACACTTCCAATCACCAACAATCAATCAGGTAGTAGATACCACCTAAGCTCCATTAATGAAGATGCAACAATCTTCTTCTCTACCATACAATCTAGAAACTTATTTTAGTAGCATAAGATAAAAATAATTCACTTTTATATAAAATAAAATATCTCATATAACAAAATAAAGAAATAAAATCTCATAATAATATAATTTTTTTTTCTATTACATATCTTACTCCGGCCTTCTATTCAAATTTGTCTTCGATTAACATGACTCTTTAAATAAAATTATTTGTATACATTAATCGATTGTAAGATTGTTCAACTTAAAGATATTTTTGATTATTCTACTCCTCTAAAATTATGTAATATAAATTAAAAGTAAGAAAATATTTTAAAATTAATATTTAAAGGATATATATAAAATAAAATTTTTTGTATAATAGTTGACTATTTAACTTTGCTTTATAAGTATTTAAAATTTATTCTTCTATCTTAAATATATATTCAATTTACAAAAAATATTATATAAAGAGACAAGAATGTTAATATTTTTATAATTATTCTCATTTTATTTAATTTATTTACATAAAGATAATATAATCAGTAAATTAATTAAATATAATTATCATAATATAATACACCAATTGATTATAAATCTATTTTTCAATTATAAAATAATAAGTCTATATCATTTACATCTAATTTCATTAAATTATAATTAATCTAAAATAATATATTAATTAATCATTATTTAAATAAAATAAAATTAAATTAAAAATAAATCAAAATAAATTTAATAAATCATAAAAGGGAAGAGATTGAGGAAATTTAGTTTGAAATCCTTTTTTTCTTTTACCCAAAAGAGAAGGGAGGCGTCAAGGCAATCTGATAGTCCCTCTCAATTCTTTCACTTCTTCAACTACCCAGTAAACCTACCAGAGATTTAACAAATCCAGTTTAACTTGTGGCAGTTTTAAGCGATTGCAAAAGCACCGATTTAACTTGTCCAAAATATGCTTTGGCTAGATTTAAGTTAAATCACTTAAATCTGCTCAAATCTAGCCAAACAATACTTAACTTGTAAAATGCAAGGAGGGCAAAATACTACGAGGAAAAATAAGGGTTATCTTCGTATGACCGTGAGTCCAGAATTAGATGTGGTGGCAATGAGGGAAGCAGTTCAGATTTAGATAATGTAGAAAATCATGAGGAGAAAAGTCGAGAATTTTGAGGTCTCGACATCATAAGCACAATAGAGTAGATGAATCAAAATCTAATAATTTTTTTTTAGTAGAGCTTGAGAGCAGGAAGCACCAATGTGAAGCATCTTTAGGTTTCTCATATATTATTGAAAGCAATATGATTAATTCTTTCGGTCTGATTCTCGTTATATTTTAAATATTTTATCCGGTGGGGGCCGTGCCCCATCTACCCCTCCCTCCCAGGTGTCTCTATTACAATCCCAATAACTACTCAAAGCTTCCTCAAACAACAAGCCAAGCGCTTACCCCAAGGAAAAATAAGCTTCAATCAATTACTTTGATAGATGATCGAAGAAGATAAAGGATTAGAAAAAATTAAAAAAAAATTAGGAGAACTCAACCAACCCTTTGTTTAGTCTTCCAAGGCTTCAATTTGATATTATTAAGTGACTCTGTCTTTCAAATTATTGATGAGTCTAGCTTACTTGAAAAGAATGAAACTTATTTATCTTTGATGAGCCATAGACTCTTTAGTTATCCAGTCATCTTAACACTGCATCTAAGTGTTGTCCTACATCGAGAATAAAACAACTTTGGCATATGTGATTCCCCGGGAATAATCCTAAGTCTACAGCATTTATCTCTTGTGACTTGCACTATGCCTTTTTTTATATTGATGAGCATATAGACTTGAAGGAAGAACTTAATTATAGAAAAACATTGTAGACAACTGGAAGATTCACAGACAAAACAACATGGTTATGGTTACTCACCTATTTCTTTTTAATTTAGTAAATCATCATTACTTATGAAGTTAATAAAATGTGAAAAAAGAGTAAGCACGTGTATACTGTGTGGTATATCACATGCATAACTAAGACACACACATTGGTGTACATACATTATGTGAGGGAGATTACCTTCACAATGGCTGTAGCCATCTCCCTTAAACTGCACACCATTGAACAGAGGACACTCACAAACTCTACCACGAAATGTGTCCTGCAAAATAACAGACCATGAGAACTCAAAAAATAAGGTCTTTAAGCCAAATTAACCTTTCTTGACCGATACCTTGCATGCAGTAATGTTAGAAACTTTATCTTGCCAGCAACCTCCATTATTATCAAGACACTCATTTGTTTCAATATCTGTCCAAGATGATCAATCAGATTAGCACATGCTTCAATCAAACATCTACTTCAGGCCAGCCCAAAGGGTTTCAGCAACCCCCAATTTTTTCATCAACCTTACCATCACTAAGACAAGCAGCAGGCTCTGTGGTTTCCTCAAAGCCAGAACAAATAGCCTTAAGCACAGCTTTTTTCTCCAATTTCCCTGCCAATTGCATGAATCTCATCAAGGAACAACACAAATTGCGCATATCCTATTACTCAAATGTATGATAGTCAAAGGACTAACCTCTATACTGACGATTATTTACAACAAGTGTGGGAAGTATGGTGACATCTCCTCTGGAACCTTTTCCAATCTATATAAAGATGGACTTTTTTTAAGGCCAGGCATAAATTTTAGTCATAAAGATTTTTATTTTATGCAAGATCATACACATATGTTAGTTGAAAATTATGCTAGCACAAGGGATACACAGAAAAGCAGAAAGAGTGCCACAGAGAAAAAGGACGAGAAAGACAGAGAAGGAAAGAGTGACCTGGGCATCTTGCTCTTCTTTCAAGATAGGATTATCAGCATCTTCATTTGGATCTCCCATACATTTTCAATCTTCCTGGCATCCAGGCCTGTTCAAATGTGAGCTATTATTAAACCTTTTTATTGACTGGAATCTTTGATGTGGAGAACTAGAATGAATGATGAAACAAAATTACAACTTCAACTAAATAAATCACTCTACTTGAATGAATATGCATTGACAACTACTTTTATATTTTAAAACTAAAAAACATGTTAAAGAATGGAAGATAGGCATCAGTATACACTAGAATAGTGCATGTAATAAGCACAACTATTTGAAGGCACGGTGCCTAATAAAATCAAAAAATAAGTAAACATCTAGTTCAGAGCAATTAGTATCAACTTGATTGTCACAAAAAGGAAGAATTAAAGCAACAAAAACTGAACGCACCTAAGGATTCAATGACAGAGTCAGAACATTCTTTGTTATATTTGTTCTCCTTCATAGGACATCTAATGTGAAAATCAGTTACATAATCCCACCAAATCCAAGGCTTCTTGCTTTCATTTGCAACTCTAAACACACAAAGTTGTCTTAAATTTTCCACAACCACATCCTTCCCATCATATCCTGTGCTGAAGTCCTGCTCAGGATCAGGCGCTAATATCTCCCATGATTAATGCATTGAGACTTGCATTGTTTGCTGAGAAGGAATGCCTCGGGGCAGTACCAGGTAATGTAATGGGGAGTAAACTGACTAAAACCACCTTTCTCAAGTAACTGAGCCGCACCCTTGAAGTCCTTTGTAAAATCCATCAGCATATCACATTTAGCTCCACACTCATCATTGCTGTTCGTCCACAGCTCATACTCCACACGTTCATCTGGATGCGGAACAGCTTCCCTCCAGTCCAGGTTAACGTTTACCATTTCACCACTGGTAACAGCATTCTTTAAATCTTGTCCAAACTTCTTGTCAATGAGGGCTGAGGGAATAGTCACATTCTGAATATATTTTGCAGCTTCATCATCCTCATGGGGTAAATCCATGGTTATCAGCTCATTGGTATCATCAACAACAAGAACAGCAGAAGCACCAGCATTCTGAGCATTCCACGCCTTCTTGGCAAATACACAATCTGTAAATGAGAAAAATAAACAAGATATAAGTAACCGTCAACTTCTGCAATCTTGATCCAGTTAACAAAAAAATACATGAGAAAAGGGATGGCAATCCAGCAAATCAAACCAAAGCAAACCAAAGCACTTTCAGCACGATGGACTGAAGCATTTCAAGATACAGTTTCACATATTCATGAAAACATGCAATAACAAGCATAATAAACTGACTAAAACATGCAATAAGTTGGTATTTTGCAAGCACATATCATAAGAATCAAATAAGCAAGAATTTTTATAAAAGAAGAGAACTATTGCAACATATGAGATCAGAAAATGGTAGTTTCCTGTAAAGCAAATGGAAAGCGCAGTAGTATGTCAGAAAGAAAAGAGTTAATTTGCTAGCTAAAGTGGTGATGAATCCTAAAGCAATTTCTTATCCATTCTAAACTAGTGACGCTTCTAGAGCATTTACCCAAAGTAATAAAAACAGCATTTATCCATAAATGTGTGTTATATAGCTGGTTCATTGCTATGAAGCAGATATTTTGGACATAACAGACTATCGTAGTGAAACATCACCAAAAATGATCCAATCCACAGAAAAGTTAAACATGACCGTCATTAATGCTCAAAAGTATGTTTCTTTACATCCACATACAATATTTAACATGTTTTATCGTTTGGAGCCCTAACTTAAGATTCTATTATTACACAAGCATTTTTTATGGCAAATTCACAAAGTGAATATTGTATTTCCTTTAATGTCTATGAACTTCCCGAAACAGCAAATCGTTCAAATTCACCAAAAAGCCACGTCTTTCCCACAAAAATAATTAAAACTTTGGATTAAACCAACGGGGTGAGGTAAAGATAGGGTCTTACCTCCGCGATCAACTAGTAGGAAAGTAGGCATAGCGCCTGGCTTGCTCCGAAACGACGAACTGAACTCATCGCACGCCATGCGATTATCCTTTGGGTAAACCACCGTCCCCGACATACTCCCTCCATACTGCGGTATCCCGAAGTTCCCGATGGCACTATCATGCTTCCCCCGCATATCCGATGGCGCCGTCACCATCAAACTGTTCTTCTCCACAACAAACCTCCCCATAGCCGGAATCGCTGCCGACATAATCGCCGTCAACGCAGCCACCACAAACCCTAGCAGCCGACGCCGGCTCTCCCAAATTCCCCCCATCCCTCTCGCTCCTCCCGCCGACGAATGGAAGGGAAGGAGGACGACGGGAAATTAACCGATTCGAAGTTAACCAGCCCGAGAGATAATAAAAATCTGGAGCTAGGTTTATCGTCAAGAAAGGAGGGGTTTTTGGTCCAATTCAATCGTCGACGAAGAAAACAGTCTTTCGAATAGCAGAAAAAGGGTCTTCGGAACTCTAACGCGATGCTTCGCATAGTTGAGATTATGCGAGTGGAATTTTGAGCGTTGGATTTTGATCGTGGAGATAATGACGGTGGTTCTGCGGTTGTCGTACTTGCATCGGATCCGGTCACGTTTTGGGCGTGTCGAAGACCATAGGCCTACATTTGCCGATCAAATAATTTTAGATTTGGACAGGAATAGTGATGTCAATTTAATTAAGAGAAATTTACATATTTTACATCTAAATTTGAATATTTATAAAACTAATATTTTTCTCATACAAAAAAAAATGTATTTCACTTAAAAAAAAAGATGTATTTCACTGAAAAAAAGTAATCAAGGTGATATTTTTGATGTAATAATAAAGATTTAAGTACTATTTAAGTAAATATTCAAGTTAGGATATGAAATATATAAATGCATAAGAATTACGTGATATGTATATAAATCCCCCTTTAATTAAATAAGAAATTAAAAAATATTTAGCATTTAATTGTTAGCTAATTAATTAAAGTTAATTAGTTAGAATAATTATATTTTATAAATAAAAAAATGAATAATTTTAATTTTCTATTTTATTTATTTTATTTAGAATTTGAATGAATAAAAAATATATAATTAGGATTTATTTGGGAGCAATTGTAACTATCTTAAAAACACTGGTGGAGCTACTTTAGAAGAATATATTATCTAAAAAATTATAGTAAATATTATAATTTTTTCTTATTTAAAAAAATTGATAGTAATTTTCTCACATATCAAATTAAATAATCATAACTTCTTAAAAATACAATTAAAATATAATTTTTCAAATAAAAATGGTCTCAAATGCAGCCTTAGAATCTTGAATCTTAATAATGATGCACCTCAAAAAAAAATTAATATTCTTTTGATCATATTAGTCTACATATCAATTTCAAATATTATATTATTATACTCACTATTCCAACTAAATTTAACAATCCTTTCAGCCTCTTCTTCTTATTCTCATAATAATAAATACAATCTTATTTAATTATCCTCTCATAATATAAGCTAGTTGCCTATTATAATATGTTAAATATCTTACAATAGAAGGCGTTTATGTGTAATTATTTAGGCCTATAAACCTTCTAATATATTATTGGGCACTCTTCACTTACTGCTCAGATTGGGAGTTAGAAATAAAAATAAAAACAATAGCGATTAAGTCATAATTTTTGCTAATAATCAACATAATTTCATTCTAACAATAAAAAAAGGATTATTTTCAAACAATATTCTAATAAATATTTTCATTTTATCTAAAAATTAATTTGTTTTGACTTTTAAATAGATTAATTGCTAATGAATTATCATGTTGTTATATTAGGTTAGTTAGTTGTAATTAGACTAATAAATTAATTTCTACTCGTCGTTCGACATTAACAATTGCCACTAATAATAGATGTAAATTATGTTATAAAAATCAGCATGCTTTAAAAAATGCCATGCCGAATAATTTTTACAACTCAACACTCTCCTAATTTAATAAAATACATTCCAAAACGTTTTCGAAAGACCTAAAATAAGCATTTTTAGGTTATATAATCATATCTATAATTTTTCGTGTATTATTGTTTATAAGATAGTTAAGAAATATGCTGTGAGTAGAAAATCAATTATGGTAGAATAAAATTTTACGTCTTAGTCTTGTTAAGAAATCGAGCACACACACTGATATTTAAAAAGAGAATGAGAAACTCCAGGATTTTTGCATAGAAAATCCCTAGAAAGAGGGGGTAAAAATCACAGGGCTTAGCTTAGTAAAAATATTCAACTATATATCTATTTTGGAGTCTAGTTTAAATTTTCCGATAACGGATTACAAGGTTATATGTGAAAGCGCGATAACAAAATCAATCAGTGTGCAATACATAATTAGGCTGTAATAGTTGTTGGTGGTAGTATGATAATCGGCGATCGGGTAATTAGCTGGCGGTGGTGGCCGATGATCGGCGATAACAATAATAGTGGTTGGCGGTGGCGGTGGCAGCGGTGGCCCGGCAGATGTCAGCACGATGGCGCAGCAGTGATCAGCAAGAATGACCAGCGATAAGTGATGACCAGCCAGTGGTGGCGGCAACAGTGTCGGTGGCGGTGGTCAATAGCGGCTCGATGCAGCAAGGCCGGCGGTGGTGGCGATCGCGATGGTAAACGGCGGCGGTGACCAATGGCGATGTCATCGAGGCAATAGTATAGCCAGCGATGGTCGGCGGTGGTCGATCGATGATGATGTGCGATGGTGGTGGCGATGGCCGGCGGTGGTGGGCCGTCGAATAATGGCACGATTATGCTTGGAGGTTCTTCAAGCGAGCTCTCTTTCTCTTTACAGTCTTCCCATGTGAAGAATGATGGCCTATTTATAGATTAGATGAATGATGTTTCTGTAAATACATGCAAAATTCAAACCACTCCATCGGACGGCTCAAAATGATTCCCTTGATCATCTCATATATTTTAAGTATTTGAATACTCAAATGATGCCAAAATTAGGAGAACTTGGGCTTGTTAGATCCGGCTCGTCAAGATGCTTAATTTGATTATAAACACTCTATATTTAAGAGCCGATTGATATCGCAAAGTTTTTAGTAAGCGCTTGATCTGGGTTAGTCTTGACTCAGAATCAGATTGCTTTTGACATCAAGATTCGTACTTCGACTAGTGAAATTTTCAGTGTCATATCCGTTGTTCTTTTATTTTTTGGAAGATATTACTTATTTCATTCAAAAATATATTAATTTTTTTTTAAATAAAATAAT
This sequence comes from Cymbidium sinense, assembly GCA_021442155.1. NCBI lineage: Eukaryota > Viridiplantae > Streptophyta > Magnoliopsida > Asparagales > Orchidaceae > Cymbidium > Cymbidium sinense. The sequence goes on along the minus strand of CM038224.1, from coordinate 107,710,194 downwards.
TTTACTTATTATTACGATTTGTAATTACATATGTTATATATATTAATTTATTTATTAACAAATTATTTATTAATGTTCATATATATATATATTTATATATTGGCATTTAGTCTTGAAAGAGAGGGATTTTTTTTAATTAAATGTCATAATGAGGAGAGGAATTTTTTTTTAATTAAATGACATAATGAGGAGGGTTTTTTTTTTAATTAAATGGCTAGCAAACGCCAGCCATAATAATGAGAGGGGTTTTTTTTTATTTTTTTTAATTTATTTTATCTTTGCCACTATAGTGGATCTTTAAAACCACCCTGTGGTTAAGTAAGGAGATATAATTTTCTCTCATATGCTCTAGTATTCTTCTATGCTTGATGAGAAATTATCTAGTAGAAGTTCAGGATCTAAAGGTTATTTTTTTTTTTCTTTTGTCAGCGAAGTTTTGGCCTTCTTATGAAAAGGAGATCATTTATTTTGTTAATCAAGACTCATAGTTTATACGGTGAGTCTCCTGTTTTCTCTTGAGAGAGGAGTTAACTGTCATCGTTGGACCGACCGGGTTTGGAGTCGATTAAAAGGCGTAGTTCATCTGGCGGCTCGATTTTCTCTCGAAAGAGGCGTCAACTGTCCTCGTCGGACCGACCGAATTTGAAGGCGATTAAGGCCCGTAGTTCATACGACGATGCTTCGATTTTTTCTCGAGAAAGGCTCCAACTGTCCTCATCGGACCGACCGGGTTTGGAGACGATCAATGCCCGTAGTTTATATGGCGAGGCTCCAATTTTCCCTCAACAGAGGCGTCAATTGTCCTCTTCTGATAGACCAGGTTTGGAGACGATCAAGACTCGTAGTTCATACGATGAAGCTCCAGTTTTTCCTCGAAAAAGGCATCAATTGTCCTCGTAGGACTGACCGTGTTATGAGGAGATCAAGGCTCATAGTTCATACGACGAGGCTCTAATTTTTCCTCCAGAGAGGCGTCATCTGTCCTCGTCAGACCAAACGGGTTTAGAGACGATCAAGGCCCGTAGTTCATACGGCGATACTCCAGTTTTCCCACGGGAGAGACGTCAACTGTCCTCATTGGACCGACCGGGTTTAGAGACGATCAAGTCTTGTAGTTTATAGAAAATTGATTTTCTTGAAACTCCAATAGTTTACAACTGCTAAGGTGGTGGGGAAGCATTGATTAGGAATAATTTCTTAGAAAACTCAGAAATTCTTGTAGATAATTTTAGAGTGTCATCCTTCATGATTTTACTTGATGCTGCTGACTTGTATATAAGGGGTAAAATCGAATCTGCTGAGGATTTTTGACCCATCTGAGATTGTTTGTCAAAGTGTTACTTGATGACATTAACCTGTATGGAAGAGGTTGAATCGAATCCGTTGAGAATTTTTGACCCATCCGAGGTTATTTGTCAAAGTGTACTTGATGACATTAACATGTATGGAAGAGGTCGAATCAAATCGCAGAGGATTTTTGACTCATCCGTGGTTGTTGGTCAAAGTGTTACTTGATGATGTTAACTTGTATAGAATAGGTCGTATCGAATCCGCTTAGGATTTTTTACCCATCCAAGATTATTTGTCAAAGTGTAACTTGATGACGTTAACCTGTATGGAAGAGGTCGAATCGAATTCACCAAGAATTTTTGACCTATCCGAGATTTTTTGTTAGAGTTTTACTTGGTGACATTTAATATGTGTGGAAGAAGTCAATAGTTTTGACTCTCATCCAAGGTTGTTTTGTCAAGGTATGACGTTAACCTGTGTGGAAGAGGTTAAACATTTTGATTCTACCTAGATTATCTGTTAGAGTATTACTCGGTGACGTTAACCTGTGTGGAGTAGGTACAAAGTTATGACCTATCCGAAGTTGTTTATCAGAGTGTTACTCGATCAATAACCTGTATAGAAGATGTTGAATCAAATCCTTTAAGGACTTTTGACCCAACCGAGGTTATTTTTCAAAGTGTTACTTGATGACGTTAACCTGTATGGAAGAGGAATCAATCCGGGATTTTTTATCGAGGTTGTTTTTCAAAGTATTACTTGATGGCGTTAACGTATGAAGGTCAAATCGAATCCGCCATATTTTGATATATCAGATTATTTGTCAAAGTGTTACGATGGCGTTAACACGTATTGGGATACAAAGTTATGGCATATCCGAGATTATTTGTTAAAGTATTACTTGATGACGTTAACTTGTATGGAAAAGGTCGAATCAAATTCACTAAGGATTTTTGACCCATCCAAGGTTGTTTGTTAAAATGTTACTTGATTACATTAACCTGTATGGAAGAGATCGAATCGAAAACATCTGTTTGGGCTGTAGCCAATATTGCTCCTTGATCTTTGTCTTATAATGTAAAGATAACAGTTTATTAAGCTATCTTCTTCTTAGTGTTGAATCATCTTCCAACTTTGATTTATTTTTTGGGTTGGTAATCAATTAGATGCTTAGCATATTAACATAGGCGATCTTTTAAGATTAAGAGTTGCCCCTCTAGTTTTCAATAAAATCTGAATGATCGAAATTTGATGAATCTTCATTCTTCTTATATGTTCCTCGAGAGTAAGATTTTCTTTACCATATATGTGATACTGTTATGAACATAAAGTCAAATTGTCAACCATTATGAAGATATAAAATGGAATGTTTCCCACAGATATTGTCAAACTGTTGCGTACTAGAAAACTAGTTACGATAGAATAAAACTTTATACCTTAGCCTTGTTGAGAAATCTAACACACACACAGATATTTGAAGAGAGAGAAACTCAGATTTTTACTTGAAAACCTCAAGAGGGAAAAATCACGGGGCTATAGTAAAAATATTCCACTATATGTCTGTTTTGGATTACAAAGTTTAAATTTTTCTGATAACGAGATTACAGAGTTGTATGTGAGAAAGCGATACAATCCAGAATCAAATAACAACATCTGCAAATGGTTGTTACAATTATGGTGGCAGTCGGTGATAGTGAATGGCGATTGTTGGTGATGATCACTTGTGTGGTGGCTTTGGTGGTGGCCGGTGATGGCGGTTAAATGATAGTAGTGCGAGCGGTGGCGGACGGCGGTGGTTGGCGGCGGTGACAATCCAATCCACTCCATCAGACTGCTCAAAATGATTCCCTTGATTATCTGATATATTTTAAGTATTTGAGTTCTCAAATAAAGTCAAAATTAGGAGATCTTGGGCTTGTTAGTTCTGGCTCGTCAAAATGCTCGATTTGACTATAAACACTCTATATGTAGGAGCCGGATATCACAAAGTTTTCAATAAATGTTTGATCTGGGTTAGTCTTGACTCAGAATCAGATCGCTTTCAACATCAAGATTCATGCTTCGACTAGTAAAATTTTCAGTGTCATATCAATAATCATATGTATAATTTTTTGTGTATTATTGTTTATAATCTTAGACTAAATTAAGTGTTACAGAGATGAGGATGCTCAGGTGGATGAGTGGCTTTACTCTTAGAGATAGAATACAAAATGAGTATGTTGGAAAAAGTTGGGAGTAGCTCAGGTGGTAGATAAGATTAAAAGAGTCGCTTGAGTTTGAAAGCGTCATACGATGACCGTTAGAGTAGATGCATTAGATTTGCCTTATGTTAAGAAAGGTTGAGGTAGACCTAAAAGACTTGGTTAAGATGTATAAAAATGATCTTAGTATACTTGAATTAATTGAGAATTTGACACATAATGATATAATGGAGACAAGGATTCATGTAATTGGGATTAAGGCTTGTTGTTGTTGTTGTAAAAATAGGATGGATTTACAAACGAATTGTTAAACTTTTATATATTTATTAATTTGATACTTTTTATATTAATTTATATAATATTTTAGTATTTAAACTACATCAATATAGATTAATATAAATGAATTAATATCAGAGAGTCACACCTAGCTAATATCATTATTGAAATGAGATTACATTAATAAATACAAAACAATCAACTGAAAAAATGTCGAGTATAGGACTTAGAATGAGACTAATAGTCAAAAATTTGTGAAAAGAAAATAAAAAATAAATTATCCTAAAAAAAATTTTTACAAAACAAAAGATGACAAGGCAATTTTTTTAAATTGAGTATGGTTAGAATTTGAATTAGCTAATTAAGTATTAATAAAAAAAATTTAAGAATAGGTATAGTCGCCCAATTAGTGGGCAACTAGCCCTTACATTCGGTTCCGGCGTGGCATACGTGAAATTGAGGTCGCTAATTGGGCGGCTTCACGAAGCGATCGCCCGATTAGTGGGCGCTCAGTCTGAGAGCAGTCGTAATCTGGCGTGTCAAATTTTAGGGCCAATCGACCCCGATCGGCCCTATATTCTCTGTTTTGCTCGATTATTTGAAATCCCTTCATCGCTTCGTAGAAACTCAGAACAAACTCCGGACCGCCACCGACACGGTCCTCCCCCCCCCCCCTTCTCGGAACTTCCGCCGTGTTGGCGTGGGTCGACCTTTCATTCGCGTCTTGTCCGGATATTTGATAGAAAATTTTTATTTTTCCCGCATTTGGATTCTTTCTTTCCCGATTAATTCTTTCATTGATTTGTTGTTTGTTCCGGTTGGCTAATTGGTGTCCTCTTTTGGATGTGGGTTTGTTTAGTCTTCTATTTAGCGGCATTCTATCACTATCTTCCAAAGTGGTCATCCTTCTCGAACTCTGTCGGGCATTTTCTTGGCCGACTCATTAATTCAACTCTACCATTTATTTAAGAATTTTTTATAATTTTGATATAAGTTATGGTAAAATAATTTATTATTATTCATTCTTTTGTTGTGATTTAAAAATCTCTTATGAGAATAAAGACAAAGGAAGACATATTTTATGATGCTCTTTCTATTTTAGAAGAGCCTTTGGAGAGAATTGATTGAATTATTTGTATTATTGCTCATAGTTGTAATGGTGGTTTGATCATGTATAGCACTTTGTTGTTTTAGAAGATGACTACTTTATCAATAGGTCAATATGATCGGCGCCATGATCTTGGCTGATGTGGAATATTCATCAATTCATACGAGAATAAAAACAGAAGGATCAATAGTCAAAGAAGATAATCATGGATCTACATAACTCATGGCATCTCGCATATCCCCTAGAAAGCCTTAGTGACTCAACCCAAATCCTAGGCTAGATCTACCATTATTATATTTTTTGTAAGCTAAACTTATGTGACACTAAAACAAAATAGAAAACCCACATTTCTAACCCTTCTCAAAAACATATAATTTAAGGCTTTAGATTGATATATTTAGATCAAGAAGAAAACTCAAGCATAGGTTTGCTATATCACAAGATATAACTCATTATATATGCACTTTTAAATCAAGTGTGAATTGTCACTATTGATATTTCTAAATGTGAATCTTAGTTTTATTATGTAAGTTCTTATGCTTCATAAGAACTTTATATTATTTAAAATTTATTTACAAAATTTCTTTTAATAAGTTAAATATAATTTAAATTGAGTGTCAAAATTAATCTATGAGATTTGATTATATAACTTACATAATAATTTTGGGAAAGCAAATGAGAATCCATTATTAAACTTGCAAAGATATTGCATACTCACATTTTCTTTGAAACCCATTAGGAGCCCAAAAAGATTGTAAAGAGAAAAAAAAGAGAAGGCTTCTTGGTTGCCTTTCAACATTAATCTAGTGCTATTCTCTTTCTGCTTTTGATTTATTTCATTAATATATGAAGTGCATCATTTATTTTTTATGTATTTTCTTTTAAGTTAAGATTTTGCTTATAAAACTTATTTGGAAATCGACATATGTGAAATTGGGTTCACACAGACTCAAAAACTAATCTTCTACTTTTATTTTGCTGCTGATCCGTTATTTCTCATAATTTGCAGTATGTAGCGTTGATTGTAAACCATAATTTTTTACTTTTTAATGATGCGATGCACCGCCAAACGTAGGACATGGTGTAGGAGGCGACCCACCATTGGAGGCTACACACCTAGTTCATCCTAGTATTGCCTCATTAGGCGACATCGTCGCTCACCACGATCGTAAGTGAATTTTATTTTTAGAATGGGTTGCTTACCTTTATTTGGACGGTACTTAGATTTTTTTTTTGAGCACGTACTTGAGGCGCATCACACTTGCTTATCTTTGAAGGAGTGGCCCATTACATGCAGATTTATCCAGGTGGCGCGGTGGGCTGCCGTGAGTATTCAATGGCTAGATCATCATTTGACCGCTTGGTTGAGATGGTCTCCATGGCCAATATCTTCCACCTGTTGTAGTGAATGGTGATGATACTCAGGGGCGTGGCGATGATCACGGGTTGATGGGCCTATCATAACGATTGTGATTGTGAGGAGAAGAGATGGGACGCACTTCTTTGCGATGATTTATTAGGATGACACCCATTACCAGGCGTGATGTATCATGATCCGATCGGTCGCGGTCAGTCGACATTATTAGATTGGGCACATCGCGAGACATGCATGCCACTGATGTGGCTTAAGTGGACTTTCTGAGGGGTCATACGATCGAGCATAGAGAGTTCTTAGTCACTTGCGTGCTTATATTTTATTTATTGGGCGCTTCTTCGCACGATACCAGTTGAGGTCCACTACGGTATTTACCACTCTGGAGGACACGGATTCTTTTAGCATGATATACATAGGTGGAGCAATTTTAGCTCATCTATATAAGAGGATGAGGTAGCCGCCAACATAGTTGGTTGCCTACACCTCCTTCAGATTTGGGCTTGGGAGCATATTCATATGGGTAGGCCGACTTTACATGTTCCATATCCTGCGAGCTTCGGTCTCGGCGTTGGTGGTTTGTTGTTAATTACACTTTCAAATTATGCGACTTATATATATGTTTAAACTATTTTACATGTGCATGATGAGAAGTATGTTGTTGGCTGACGATGGTGAATGTTATGTCTGTGAAATTTAGATGGCTTTGCAAACACAGTTGGATCTGCGTCAACACTTTAGTTTAAATATACGTAATGTAGATTATGTTTTAATATAATTTTTCTATATGTGATGGGAGTCGGTGGCGAATCACAACACATCTATCGAGATATATTTCAATAGTCGACATATGGTTGCAGCGTCCCTCTTATCGGTGGAAGAGGGTTGAGTGACATTTACAGTAAGTCTTTGCGCCAGTTACCTTATTCCCGAGTAGATGTAGATTGATCCTAGTTTCAAAAGGGTCGATGGTCGGTAAAGCGGATCTGCGGCGGGTTGATTACCACCGATCACACATTCTTTGCTGAGAGGCGGAGGGAGTGCCCGTCACTAATACCACTCACTACTTAAGCCACTACTATAAATCGATACTCATCGCTTAGACTCACGAGGCACGGTTCATAGCGGTACATCATCGCCACATAACTTATAAGTTCGAACTAATTATCATATTAATTATTACAACTATAATCGGATAAATTATGGCGATATACTACGGGAATCAACCCATCAAAGCCGCGTTGTATCCGGGAGGTGCTGCGATGAAAGCTGTGTTGTTAGCGGTCTATACTCGATCGGTGATGTTGATGCAATATTAACATCTTCCACTTCGACGCAACACCAATATCGGCGAAGCCGTCGAGTGTAACTTCACAAACATCATCGTCAGATATTACAGACGCTACAAATCGCTGGATACACTTGGTGGACTCGGATCAATAAGCTTCTTAATTGCTTCAATTCCAGGTCTTTGGCCGAACCTTAGCGATTTCGACCTCCCATAACTTGGCGAATAATACTCGGTTCGCCTCCATAGAAAAGAATCAGTGAAACAAATTCTCTATTCATTCTTGCAAAACAAGTTATATGAATAATGAGAAATTTATATTAACCGACACCCTAATTAATCTACTTTTACTTAACACTAAATAAATTGATAAATAAAGTGATTCTTGTGTGTTCTGAAGAACGGATGTGCTAAAAATGTAGAATCCATGAGGAATTTTCCTCAAATGAAATGGAGTCAAAGAATCGAAGCTAAAGTTGACTTCAACTGGTAAATGAGAGAAGGAAAGTTGACGTCAGTCGGGAAAAAAAAGTTTCTATCGAATCCACAAAGGCATAATGCTGGTGGTCGACTATCACTGGCCGGGGAAGTTCAGAGGTTCTCGGTGGCTGTCGGAGTTTGGTGGAGTTCTACAAGGAGGAAGGGATTTAGAGGGCAGAGCAAAATAGAGATAGGGCGATCGGGAGACCGTCGGCCTAAACAGCAGCGGATTAGTGGTGGCCTCAATTTCGTGTACGACCGCGCCGTCGAAGCCCGCGTGGTAAAATCATAGTGAATACATATTCTTAAATTTTATTTTATTGGTACTTAATTAGCTAATTCAGATTCTAATCATACTCAATTTAAAAAAATTACAAGAAGACAATTAGTTGCACACTCCATCGATGAACAAAATCAAAATTTTACATTGAAGCACCACTAAAGGATCAAGACAATATTTAAAATGACTTGATTATATCCCACATGAAGAGAGACATCCTTGCCCAAATAAAAAGCATAAATCAGAGGAGATAGGAAGATCATTTAACCAAATGAAGAAGACGACATGCATTGGCAACAATTATAAGATCTATAAGCAACCAAATTATCAAAAGTAGATAAAACAATTTCATATTCTATTTTTTATCTAATAGCAAAGAAAATTTTTCTCCTTGCACAAATATAGAGCAAAGCCTCTTTCTCCAAAAAAAATGATAGCATTTAGTTCAAATCAAATATAATACACATTAATATAAAAAAATCATTATAAAGAACTTCCTAAGATAAAGTAAGTGATATAGTTAGTATAAATTAGTACTTAAAAGAATGAGTGATCTTTGTGAAAAGAAGAGTCATATAAAGTGCACTCTTTTAATAAAAAAAAATGATAAATTAAAATTTATAAGTCATCTTAGTCGAATGCTTAAATCAAAAATCAAAGATTTTGAATTTAAATATTTTAAATATATATTATATGTATAAATTTCTGATTAAATTTATTCAGATGTCCCAAAAATAAAAAATAAAAAGGTGATTGAATAAAAAAAGATGAAAATTTAGATACCTCTAGTTGAAATTTATTTAGATATGAAAGATTTATATATATATATATATATATATATATATATATCACATAATTCTTATATATTTACATATCTAATAGTTAAAATTTGATATTTATTAATCTAACATTTTACTATATTTTAAAAGGTGCATTCAATTTTAAAAAGTGAGTGATTATTATATTTTTGATGCTATATTGAAGATTTGAGTGTTATATATATATAAATTAAAATTTAGAAATTAGATATATATATATATATATATATATATATATATATATATATATATATATATATATATATATATATATATATTAATGTTGAAACAGGTTGGTAGAGTAAAGTTTACTTTAGCTTCTTTGGGGTGCAGATTTAAAGAGGAAGAAAACTCAGGAATTTTCGTGGAAAACCCTCGAAAGAGGGAAAAACCAGGCTAGCCCAGTAAAAGCTTTCATGTATACTTCAAGAAGTCTTCTTCGATCTGGGATTATAGATTTGTATGTGATAAAGGGAACAACGATTCTTGAAGTAAACAATGTTCGACAATGTTGACGTCGAAGTTGCCAGCGATGTTGTGATGGCCGATAGTGGTGTGATGATGGCAAACTGATAATTGACGATGGCGAGATCGGCGGTGGAGGGCAGTGGTTGGCGCCGTCGGTGGCCGGATTGTCTTGGAGGATCTTTAGAGCTCTCTCTCTTCTTGGCCTCCTTCTCCTTCACTTTTCCCTCATATGAGAAAAGAGGGCTTTTATAGGTGGAGGAGTGGCGATCTACGTAAATACATAAAAACCCGTACTACTCCACTTCATCTGGACAAAATGATCCCTGATCATATGATATGATGTATTTAGTGCTCAAATGAAGAAGATTAGATCTTTGGCTTGTTGGAACCCGAGGCCGATTTGACTATAAACACTTCATATTTGAGAGTCGATTGATAATAAGCGCAGCCGGTTGTCTTGATTTGATTAGCTTGCTTTGTCAAGATTAATCTTCGTAGAGAATTTTGCATATCTCGGTTGCCCCATTTTTGAATGATATTATCTGATCGTCAAAAAAATATATGTCAAATACTCAAAATAGCAAATTCTTTAAGAAAATCTGCGTTCATTAGCATTTTGAGAAACAGATCTTTATGTAAAGCAGGATTATTATGGAAGGCGATCCGAGTGTAAATATCGTGTAAGTATGCGTGAGATTCGAGGTTCGCGGACCCATCCGGGTGAGAAGCTGAGCCAGTGGCTCGTAGAGCTTACGCCGCGCCTACAAAATATGGTGCGTACATGGCTCCGAGGCCATGATTAACCTGGGAATGCTGGGAGGGACCATTTGAGCAATTTGATCGCTGGGTGAGGGTGGGCCCGTCAAGTCGTATGACAAGGCGACGCAGGCTAAGCGGGTCATGGCGCCAACGCGGTAAGCGATACCCACGACCTGGTGCAGGCGCGCCAGTTGATCTGGTTTTGTGCGGTTGATTCCGGTTTTGGTTTACCAGCCCTAGAAGGGGTCTATAAAACCCCTAGGAAGACACCTTTCTCCTTTAGAAGGTCGTTTGGAGGCGATCAAAGCCGGTACTACGTCGTTGTTCATTTTCCCTCGAAAGAGCGTCGGCAACCTTGCGGACCGTCCGGTTTTGGAAGCGATCAAGACCTGGTACTACGTCGTTGTTCGGTTTTCCCTCAAAGCGTCGGCCTTGGCGGACCGTCCGTTTGAGGCGATCAAGACGCGGTACCGTCGTTGTTCCGATTCTCTCGAAGAGGCGTTAACCGCCAGCGGACCGTCCGTTTGGGAGAGGCGTCAAACGCGGTACTACGTCGTTGTTTTTCCCTCGAAGCGTCAGCCGCAGCGGACCGTCCGGTTGAAGCAATCCGAAGCGTGCTACGTTGTTCCGATTTTCCCTCGAAGAAGGCGTCAGCCGCCAGCGGACCGTCCGGATTTAGGCGATCAAGAAACCGGATAACGAGGCAGGGGTTGGCAGCGATGGTAGTAGCCATGTAATTAAACCAGCGGTGAAATGATTTAGCGGCCGGCAAAATTGGCGGCATGGATAGTTAACGATAACAGAGGGAGGTTAGTAATGACCAAGCGGCGTAGTCAGCAGTGGCAGCTAACGATTAGTAGTGGCGAACAGCGGATAAGTGGCCAGCCAGATGCCGGTGATAATTGCCGTAGATGAAGTAACCGGCAGCAGTGGTCAACGGTGGCAATAAAATGGTTGGCGCCAAGCAAGGTGGTCGGTAACGCAGATGGAAACCGGTAGTCAGCAATTGCATGCGTCGCGGCTCAGATAGCCAGGATAATAGAACCGAAAGCGTTAGTAATAACCGGAGAAAAATCCGGCCGTGATAATGTGTAGCAAACAACCAGTGCAGCAGCAAGGTAGTCAGCGGCCAGCAATGGCAACCAGTAGTTAACGGTGGCCAGCGTCAGTAGTTACGGGATGACGCGAAATGGTAGTAATAAATGAAAGATGCCAGTGGTGGTCAGCCAGTGGCGTAACAGTAGTTAAGCGGCAAAGCAGAGAAATCGATACTTGACCATGCAATCGATATTAAGTGACGAATATAAGTAAATGTAAGCGAAGAGCGGATATGGTAAAACAACCAGAAAAAATCACGGTGAAACCAGTAGTAGCCGGCAGCAATGCCCGGCAGTAAATGGTTGCAACCAGCAGAGGTAATTCAGCGGCCGAATGGAAACCGATAGTCGATGGTGGCAAGCATTAGTAAGCCGTAGATAATGGCGGTTAGTGAGTAGCCGGAGAAAATACCGTTAGTGGTTAGCGAGTAACCGGCGTAGCCAGTGATAATAGTCCAGCAGAATGGTAAGCGGCAGCCAAGCGGGAATAAAATAATCAGCGATAGCGTAGCGTCGGTAATCAGCGAGATAACCGGCAGCGATGATAGCCAAAGCGATGACCGGTGCAATCAGATGGTGATTCTGCGCAATCATGATGTCGCGATAGCGGTAGTCAGGCGGTATGGGCGATTAGTTAGCAGCCAGTAAGGGTGGTAGCGGCAATAGCAGCGGAAATCGGCAATTAATGGCCAGCGAAGTAAATGCGGGATAGCCGGCGGCGATCAATGTGACCGGCGGAGATGCCGGCGATGGTCAGCGGCGATAATAAACCAGCAATTGAAATCGGCATATATCACATAATTACTTATATTTATCCCATATAGTTAAAATTTGATATTTATTAATCAACATTTTACTATATTTTAAAGGTGCATTCAATTTTAAAATTGAGTGATTATTATATTTTTGATGCTATATTGAAGATTTGAGTGTTATATATATAAAAATTAAAATTTAGAAATTAGATATATAAATATATAAGAATTATGTGATATATATATGTCGGCGAGAACCGAGTAGAGTAAAAGCTTCTTTAAATTTCCAAAGACACAGCGTATTTAAAGAGCGAACAGGAAAACTCCGGAATTTTACGAAAAAAACCTCAAAAGAGGAAAACCACGCTGCAAAAGCTTCCACTATGTATATATTTCAAAATACAAGATCTTCCGACAAGGATTACAGTATGTAGAACAACAAATAACAAGAATGTATTAAACGCGATAGATGGACGGCGAGCCGACGTCGAAGTTGACGTCGAAGTTGCCAATGATGTTGACGCTGATGACCGACGATAGTGGTCGGTGATGATGACCGACGACAATGGTCGACGACGGGCGGCGATGGTGATGGCGCTGGGCGGCGGTGGCGATGACTGGCCGAGCGGCACGATTGTGGCGGAGGATCTTTGTTCTCCTCTCTCCTCCTCCTTCCTTCTTTTTCCCCTCATATGAGGAATGGCTTTATAGGTGGAGTTGCGCTCGTAAATACATGCAAAACCCGTACCACTCCACTTCATGGATGGCTCAAAATTATCCCCTTGATCATATGATGTATTTCGTTCATTTGAGTACTCAAATGAAGTGAAAGATCTTTGGCTTGTTGGAACCGGCCAGACGCCGATTTGATATAAACACTTCATATTTGAGAGTCGATTGATAATAAACGCCAATTCTGCTACTGATTGACAAGCTGCGTCCAGATTCACGCTTCTAGAGAAATTTTCAGGTCATATCAATATATGTATATATATATATATATATATATATATATATATATATATATATATATATATAATGTAAATCCCACTTTATACAGATATATTATGAAAGATAAAATATACCTAATAAAATACATCCGAATACACTAACCTCGTGTAACGGGCGAGGGGAAGCGAATGCGCTCGACGCTGCTAGCTCTCCATGCCACGGACGTCAGCGCAATCGGCAACCTCTACGCCGGCCATCTCCAGCTCCTCGCTTCCCTGACTTCCCGCCTTCGCCATTCCCTCCTCCTTCGCCGCCTCCGCTCTCTCCACGCCCACATTCTCGCTTCCGGCTTCAAGCCCCAAAGCCACATCCACAACCGCCTTATCGACCTATACTCAAGCACGGAGATCCCTTCCGCTCTACACCTCTCCGACGCCGCCCCACGCCCCGACGTTGTCGCCCGAACTTCGCTTATCAATGCATACTCAAATGCCGGCGATCTTTTTCTTGCACGCAAGGTGTTCGATGGAACGCCCATCGTTGTCCGCGACACCGTCTTCTACAATGCGATGATATCGGGCTACTCCCGTGCCAGCGAAGGCCCGAAGGCCGTTATTGTTTTTCGCAGCATGCTTCGTGATGGATTCCAGCCCGACGATTACACATTCACCGGAGTTCTTAGCGCGGCTGCTTATCTCGTTAATTTGGAGCTTATACAGTGTCAGCAGCTCCACTGCCCTGCTGTGAAGTTGGGGGCAGAGCCGGTTGTCTCAGTTTCAAATGCTCTTATAGCGTTGTATGGTAAATGCGAGTCTTTTGTGTCGGAGATGAGTGCACGTGAGGTGTTTGATAAGATGCCTGAGAGAGATGAGCTGACTTGGACGACCATGGTTGTTGGGTACGTCAGAAGAGGCGATATACAGTCTGCACGCGAAGTGTTTGATAGGATGGAGGATAGGTTTGATGTTGTCTGGAATGCGATGATCTCCGGATATGTCCACCATGGGCATTTCACAGAAGCTTTTGAAATTTTTCGTAGAATGCTCTGCTTAACGCTCCCGCTTGATGAGTTTACTTATACCAGCGTCCTTAGCGCCTGCGCAAATGCTGGGTTGTTTGGTCATGGCATGTCTGTGCATGCTAGAATTATTCGTGATGGACCCTGTTTTGATCCCAAATCTTCTCTTCCAGTTGAAAATGTTTTGGTTACCTTGTACTCAAGATGCGGTAAGATGGAGCTTGCAAGGAGAATTTTTGATGGGATTCGTATAAAGGATTCTGTTTCTTGGAATGCAATCTTGTCAGGGTATGTAAATTTGGGCCTAATGGATATTGCCCGCACTGTATTTGAGGACATGCCTCGTGACAACCAACTTCCATGGATGGTGATGATGTCAGGATTGGTCCAGAGTGGCCTTTCAGAAGAAGCACTCAAGCTGTTTAATCGAATGAGATCTGAGAATGTCGAACCATGTGACTATACTTATGCAGGAGCATTCTCTGCTTGTGGGGATCTTGGTGCATTGGAACATGGACGGCAGCTTCATGGGCAGCTAATTGGACTTGGTCATGAATCAAGTAACTCAGCAGGAAATGCCCTTGTGACAATGTATTCCAAGTGTGGAGCTATTGAGGAAGCTCATCAAGTGTTCCTTGTCATGCCCAATTTAGACTTTGTCTCATGGAATTCAATTATTGCCGCTTTTGCACAGCATGGCCATGGAAATGAGGCCATTGAACTCTTTGAGATAATGATCAAGGAGGGTATCCACCCAGACAGGCTCACTTTTCTCACCGTGCTAACTGCATGTAATCATGCTGGCTTAGTTGATGAAGGTTTTCAATACTTTGAATCAATGCAACATGATTACGGTATAAGCCCCGGAGAAGATCATTATGTACGATTGATAGATTTGTTGGGACGCGCTGGGAAGATTGAAGAGGCTAAGGATGTGATTGAACAAATGCCTTTTGAGGCAGGTCCATCAATATGGGAATCAGTTCTTGCTGGCTGTAGAATACATAGAAATGTGGATCTTGCTGCCCATGCAGCAGATCAGCTCTTCAAGATGACACCACGGCATCATGGATCATATGTTCTTCTATCCAACATCTATGCATCCTTTGGACGATGGGAAGATGTGGCAAGTGTGAGGAAATTGATGAAGGATAGAGGGGTGAAAAAGGAGCCTGGCTGCAGTTGGATTGAAGTCGAAAATAAGGTGCACGTCTTCCTCGTTAATGACACAACACATCCTGAAGTGCACAGAGCATATCGATTCCAGGAGGTACTTGGAGCAAAGATTAGGAAATTGGGGTATGTTCCCGATACTACATATGTATTGCAGGATGTTGAATCTGAGAGGAAGGAGTATGTGCTTTCAACTCACAGCGAAAAGTTAGCCGTGGCTTTCGGACTGCTAAAACTGCCGGTCGGAGCTAAAGTTAGAATTCTCAAGAACTTGAGGATCTGCGGGGATTGCCATAATGCAATCATGTTCATTTCATTGGCAACTGGAAGAGACATTGTTGTAAGAGATGCTAAGAGGTTTCACCATTTCAAAGGTGGGGAGTGTTCATGTGGTAATTATTGGTGAAATGATGAACTAAAGGTTGCATATTGATTAAAAGCAAACTTAGCCTCAGGGTTCTAGCAAGAAGAACACACACACATGGGCAACGCAGGCAGCTATCAGGATTCAACATACCAATGACGCATCATTTGTAAGGAGAATCTATTCTACTGGTTTTATGTTTGTTCATCAGTAAGTACGATTTTTTCCATCGTATTATTATTTTGAAACATGATTTTTAATATATACTTAAATAAAAATGCGCACTATATCTCTAATTATATTGTTGTGTTTATTAGGATCTTAATGGAAGAAATTTTTTTGATGTGTTATACCCTCATGCAAACGCTGCTTTGAGAAGTTATAGCAATTCTTAACTTGCCAAGCCATCTAGACTGCCAATTCATGTAAGTGATGCTGTTGATGGAGGCATAACCTTGGTGTTACCGGAGGAAGGTGTGCTGATTCTACAGTAGAGCCCGAGGCTGATCTTCTTTGGATTTCTTACAGTGGCTTCTTCTTGAGAGGTGTCATCTATTCTATTTTGTGTTCATGATGTTTATAGATTGGTTTTCCTATACATGTAAAAGGAAATATATGATTTAATAAAGAAATATTTTTTATTGGGCAAATCTTTATTCTTCTAGAGTTTTAGTCTTGGATAAAGTAGAAGATTTAAAGTATTATAATAGAGAATTTTTTTTTATTGAAATTGTTATTTATGTGGAACCAGATTGCGTCGATTAATCGAAGATGTACTGTCAACTTTAACATCAATTGAGAGATTAAAAGTTGTGCAACCTTAAAATTCCAAAATTTCATCAAGTGAGAACTTGTTAAGCCAATGTCAACTAAATAAGGTGAATAATTTTTCATGACTGATAGAAAAAGACTAACATTTTCGCATTGTTTGCAATTCCTAAAAATGAGGAAGCTTACAACATCTATGAATCTAAATGGATTCATAGGAAGTAGTCCACCAATATGTTAGTAAATGTCAAGAATGAATAAAGACTTATAGAGTGAACATTTGCAATGAGTAAGTGAAACAAATGTATCTTCAAGGATAAATGCATTTTTCTTAAGATGAGGCAGTGAGTTAGTAAATTAGACCAATATTGATTACCATTGTGAATTGTGATGATCAGTCATTATTTTGAATCTCATCAATTTTACTATCTATTTGTTATGAAATAATAGAGGCAAATCATTAAAAGACTCGTTAATATTATCTATGAATGAATAATATCAATCTAAATATGAGATTATGATTGAGCACTGTTATTGTTATGACTGTCATTAGCAATTGCTCCTTTATCTTTGAGGTAGAATTGTTCTGCCGACAAATGATGTCTTATTTTATGTCAAATTATATATAAAAAAAACTTCACTATTTAAGAAAGAAAGTCAAATGAACTCATGAATCTATCCTTTTTAAGCAGAAAAAAAGAGTCTCAATATGTTATAAGAATTAAAGATGGTAGATGATTGTATATGATGTCATATTTGATATTTGATAAACTTTATTTCAATTTATTTGATAGACTTGACTGGTGATATTTATAATAATATCAATCTTGAAATAGGAACTAAAGATTAATAGATGTCATCTATGACTCTTTCAAATTAATGCATTTCTAATAACATTTCCTTTAGGTTCATCTCCTTTGTGTACCACCTTCTTTTAATAGAGATATATATATATATATATATATATATATATATATATATATATATATATATATATATATATATATATATATATATCTATCATTTGAAATTGATGTTTTAGATTCAAATGAGTTATATGGTTGAAGGTTACCTCGATTCACCCTGTATTCTTTAGATTTCATTGAGAGAATCATTTCAAGTCTTAAGAGTTATTATGGGGCTATTTGGTTTGATGAATTAGGAGTATAAAGCTAATTAGGGGCTATTTGGTTAGAAAAATTTTGAGTGCAAAGTAAAATAAATGCAGAGATTTTAATTTTTTTGGTGTTTAGCTTGAAGTAAAGTAAATTTTCAAGGTAATGTAATGTATTCTAAATATATTACAAATGTAAAGTCTGCCGTCGTCGCTTCCACCACACGCCTCCCCCACTGCTTGTGACCAGCCATCGCCCCACCACAGTTGCTTGCTGCCGCTCATTTGCCATCGCCATCACAACTGTTGTCGGACGTTAAAACCTTCAAAATACTTTACATTACATTTTTTTAACCAGACATAAAAAAACAAAGTTATGAATTTGTAAAACTCTCAACCAAACAACTATAAAATAATACTTTTACATTGTATTCCTTTTACACTATATTTCTTTTATGCTGCATTCCTTTTTCAGCCAACCAAACAACCCCTTAAATGCATGGATTTTAATTTTTAGAGTGTTTAGCATGATGAAGAGTAAAAACTAAAGTATTTGTGGTGTATTTGAAATGCATGGGTAATTTATAATGTATTTGGAATTCATCCAATTTTAAAAATACACATCGGTGTAAAGTGAGGATGGCCGCTTTACACCACCCACGCCATGAGATCAGCCACCGCCGGCCGCCAGTTGTCTGCCTCCACCAGTCGCAACCTCATGCCGCCGCCATTGCTCTATTGGCCACCGACCACCACTCCTAATCCCAAAAATATTTTACATTATATTCTACTAAATAAGAAAAAACAAACTCACATATTTATAGAGTTTTCAATCAAAAAATAGAAAATAATTCAAATATATTATACTTATTTTATACTGCATTCTTTTTACATTGCACTTCTTTTTCAGGCAACCAAACAACCCCTATAATTGAAGTTGAAATGTCTCAATAATTAATGAGTGAATGTCAATTTATCTTTTCATATATAAGTTCTTTATAACCTTTTCATACATAGGGTTATGATGCATTTTGATACAACAAATTATCATAAGCGAAGCCCATAGTTAATTACTCACCGGTGAGTGACAGAACTTTCGATTATATGTCAGTAAATGTGTAGCATATAGCGCATGTAGAGTTTTATAATTTAGATTATGAAATTTATCATTTTAAATGGATAGTTGGGGAATGATGGCGTCGCGTCTAGATAATGATTCCGTCATCCAGCGGTCCCGTCTACTTAGTCGGAGGAGGTAATTGACGACGATAGAAGGATCCTCGCCATAACAAGTTACATCGTCCAAGAAATCCTTATAGACACAGGATGGTGTTTGTCACAGAGCGATCTAAATCTACATTAGTTGATAGGGAGTTGTTTGTCCTCAAGTATACCCCATGATTCACAACTCAAAGGCAAAGCCATTGGGGCATCTGATTTCTGATCATGATCGTAATATAATGGGCCGGGGCCAAATCACGTCGAAGGACTTTGGTAAATGCTTCATTTGTGGAGCCTCTTGGCCAAAATCAGTACACGCCACGCGTCCTTCTTTGATATTGATTGAGTGAAATAGTAGAACACAATTTGACATTGGCTCCTTTGTGAGCTAGAGTTTTTTTAATTTATCACCCCCGACAAACAGTTGCGAAAGGTGGATTGATTGAGTTTGATTTAAGTTTTTAATAATTAGATTTCTATTTAAGCATTTTTAGATTGATGATTGATTTATGTTATTTTAATTTGAGATTAGAATTATATTCAGATGAAAGTATCCCCTCCAGTTGAAATCACCATTCAACAGTGCCATCATCGGGATAGTTTATTGATTGACTCGAATATATTTAAGAACTTTAGATCCATCCTAGTTTACTAACGAGGATTATATCCATTATCACGATGTCTTTCGATATTTCACGATTTGAAATTCTTATTATAGGTTTTAGGTTTTGTTAACCTCACCCAATCTAAGACTAAAGCAAGGGAAGCACATCGACATCCCTGACAAATTTATGCATTCAACATAGTGTCGGGGACCATGCAGGGGTATAGTAATTTTAGGTAATTTTATATTTGAATTATAAGATTGATTTTAGATTTTTATTTTTTATTATTTCAATTTAGCCTGCACAGCCTTTTTAGACATTAAAATTTGCACTTGAAATCTCTATGTCCGAGCACAAGCAGGTGTTTATAGTTTTAGATAGTTTCACTTAATTAGTGATTTCGTTGATTTTAAAAATCATAATTAGAATGAAATTCCTTAATTTTTGCATTGAAGGAAAGCTCCATGAATTTTGTAGATTTTGGTTTAGTATCGTCTTCTGTCTGCTTATACAAAGAATTGCAAATCCGGTGACAAAGAAGACATTTTGATTTAGATTTCAAAAGACAGTTTAATTTGTTGTTTTAAAAGAAGATTTATTCCTCAGAGTAGCTTTCATTTTCCCCCTCTTTTTTATTTTTCTTTTGTGTTTGTTGTATGCTATTTTCTCTCCCCCTTTTATTATTTGGACTTTTTAATTTGAATTTTAGCTTTAGGTTTCCTTGCTTAACATTCTTAAGTCGATTCATTTTATGCTCCCATTTTTTTCTAAGTCAAAAAGATTTGACACAATTTTGTCGACCTCCGGTTAGGCTAAACAGAACGAGCCGGTGAGTGCTTGTTCAAGTTCAAGCTCGTTTGCCAGTATCGAGCTCGATTCGAGCTTTTAGGATGGTGTTCGAGCTTGAGCTCGTTAAAAAAAATTGTGTTCGCGAGCTCCTTAATGAGCCTTAATCGAGCCATTATCGAGCCTTAATCGAGCCTTAATCGAGCCATTATCGAGCCTTAATCGAGCCTAGATTGTTTGTGAACAAGCCTTGCCTTGTCAAGCTCTTAACGAGCTTGTTGTGACTTTAAATGATCGTTTCTCCGAACAATAACTTGTTCAAGCTTGTTCATTTAACAATCGGTATTTACAAAGTGTTCAAGCTCGTTCGATTAATTAAATGAACGAACATAAACGAGCTCTAATCGAGCCGAGTCACGAATAGCTTGTTGAACGCTCGGTTTGTTTACACCCCTACTCCCGGTGTCATCCCGCATAGAGGCTGCAGAGTGTTTCTCTCGATCGCTAATGGCGTGGCGAGTGGTGTCTTGCGACACCACAGCCGTCTTCACACTCACTACGCTCTAATGGACATTAGTAGGGTCTTGAAACCTGCAAGAAGAAATGCAAGCAATATATTCAAGTCATAATTAAGTCCAAAATTGGCATTTGATCCAAATCCCCGCGTGAGCTACATCGAAACTATTTTTGCTTACTCGACGCATGATGAAGCGTGGCGGTGTGTCTTCGCGACACCACAATGTCTCCTCGCCTATGCCCAATGGGCATTAATGGGTCTTGAAACTGCAGAAGAAATGCAAGCATATATGTATTTTCACATTCACATTTCCTTGCATTTACTACTACCTCATGGGCGTGGCGGGTCTTGAAACCTGCAAAAAGAAACACCGGGATATATGTATTCACCACATTCACATTCAAGCTCATTTCTACTACACATTCACAATGATCGACAAGGGTGTTTAGCTGCAGGATTTGAGCGGGGTTTGTGTGTGAAGCCGATATGGGGAGAAGAGATTAAGATTAGGCTTCATGCAATCCATGTTGATATCATTTTGTGTTCCATCCAAACCAAGCTGACCAGTATAAGGATTAGAAGATAGATCCACTTCCTATACTTCACTTCTTGACCATGATCGTGATGAAGCCAAATCACAAATCATAGAGCTAGTATCATTTGGTTAAGGAGATTTCATTCTAGAATCTGAAGTTGATCTTTCAAAAACAGCACCTTCATGATCATGTTCGCAAACAACAACTGAAGCTCCATCTAACAGACATGTTCCCTCTTTAAAATCAATAGTTTCCAAGTATCTAGCCACCAACTTTTCACTTACTCCTCAAAATGAACAACATCCCTTAAACCGATTATCAGCCACCTCTAGCCAATTTGTTAACGGTATTTCCACAAAGTTTTTGAGTGGCTGCCTGGTTAACTTTGTTGAGCAGGACTTGCAGAAAATATTCACTCCTTAGAAGAAAATTTCTCTATATTCCTTTAAGAAATAAGAGTATATACGGAAATTGCCGCACTGACTTCCAGTATTAATTTTGGATTTGTGAACTTTGTATTGTTGAATTCTCACAAATATCATCAGAACCTAGGGAAAGAGGTTAGTGCTTATCGACGTCCATCCCAGGAGCGTCCCATAGCTCTGCCTCCACGGGATGATCCACTGGAAGAAGGAGAGCAAGCTTTCCCTCGATGTGGTCGCCCATTGCCTTGACGTCAATGGGGCATCCGGATCAATCAGAACTTTAGGAATTGGAATCCACAGGAATGATCTCCCGCTGTTTACGGTTACTCCGTCTTCGAGTTGCCAGAGAATAGAAGGATATGCATGCTTGCGTCCTTGCAAGCTCTTTTTTTTTTTTTTTTCAGATTTGCTTCTGCTGCTCCTGCGCCTACTGCTGCCCGAAGGAGGGCATGTAGATGCGGATTTGCTTATGTCTAGAGAATTCGAAAGTATTTCAGAGATGGCCCATGGGTTTATTTTGGCGACGCCTAGTGTACCGACTTCGAGTTATGTCTGCACGATTATTCGACATTTATGCAGATTAGTCAAATTGGTGATCTCAATTAATAGATTTCGATATTTTGAAGCTAACGACGCAATCAATTTTGCAAACGGGGGTCGTTTGGCTTGCATCGGCGCCTCCTAACTTCGATATACGTGCAAACATGTTGACGACTCGAGCACTTGATCAATTGATCATTAAGTTATGCAATATTTATATCTTGACCAATTTCGATGTTCTGAACATGGCGGCAAAGTCCGTTCGATCGGAGGTCGTTTCAATCATTTTCAGAGACGTCTAGTGCATTTCGGTCTCGATTTATGCGTTGTAACTACAAATCATTCGGTATTTGCACAGACTCGTTCGAATTGAGCGCGGACAATCTCATTTAATAGATTTCGACGTTTCCAAGCTAACGACGCAATCAATTTCGTGAACGGGGGTTGTTTGGCTTGCGTCGGTGCCTCTAGACTTCTATATGCGTGCAAT
Organism: Cymbidium sinense; assembly: GCA_021442155.1. Taxonomy (NCBI): domain Eukaryota; kingdom Viridiplantae; phylum Streptophyta; class Magnoliopsida; order Asparagales; family Orchidaceae; genus Cymbidium; species Cymbidium sinense. The sequence goes on along the minus strand of CM038224.1, from coordinate 107,687,494 downwards.
CATGTTGATGACTCGAGCACTTGATCAGTTGATTATAAGTTATGAAATATTTATATTGTGACCAATTTCGACGTTTTGAGCGTGTGGCGAAGTCGTTCATCGATTGGAGGTCATTTTGACCATTTTCGCGTGGCGTCAGCGCTTGACCTCGATTTATGCATCCCGCGATTATTTGACATTGGCGCACTTCGTGCGAATTAAGCGTGAAGATTCTCATTTGATAGTTTTCAATGTTTTGAAGCAAACGACTTGATTAGTTTTGCAAACGGAGGTCTTTCGGATATCGTCGTAGCTTCTCGACTTCGATATTCGTGTCGACACATTGATAGCTCGAGCGCTAAGGGTTTAGGGGATTTTGCAATATTTATATCCTGATCAATTTCGATGTTCTGAACGAAACAATGAAGTCCATTTATCGATCGGAGGTTATTTTGACCATTTTCAGTGATGTCTAATGCATTTTGAACCCCGATTTGCGCACTGTCACTTTCGAAGTCCGTCGAATAGACTTTGTTGACTTCCACATATGTGTCATAAATCAAAATAAGCCTGCAAATCTAATTCAAAGGACTTCGGAAGCTACAGTGCGCAAATCGTGATTCAAAATGCACTGGACATCATTGAAAATGATTGAAATGACCTCTGATCGGCGAACGGACTTCGTCGTTGCATTCAGAATATAAATACTGCAAAATCTAACGGCAATTATTTAAGCGCTTGAGCTAGCAATGTGTCGACGCACATATCGAAGTTAGGAAGCTGTGATGATATCCAAACAACCTCAGTTTATAAAATTGATCGTTAGCTTCAAAACATCAAAATCTATCAAATGAGACTATCCGCGCTCAATTCGGATGAGTCTATGCAAATATCGAGTGATTTGAAGTGACAACGCGTAAATTGAGACTGAAACGCACTGGACGTCACCAAAATCAATTCAAATGACCTCCAATCGATAAACGGACTTCCCCATCGTATTCAGAATGTCGAAATTGGTCATGATATAAATATTGCATGACTTGATGATCAACTGATCAAGTGCTCGAGGTGTTAATGCGCCTACACACATATCAAGGTCAAGAAACGTCGACTAGGATCAAATGACCTCCGTTCGCAAAATTGATCATGTCATTGGCCTCGAAACGCCAAAATCTATCAAATGAGACTGTTCACACTCAATTCGGATGAGTCTGTGCGAGAATCGAAAAAAGACAGCATTTATTTGAAATTGACTCAATTTAGCATCGACTTGAACCAAATGACATTCGATCGTGAAACGGACTATGTCATTGCGTTCGGAACAATGAAATTACCTTAAATCAATATATATATATATATATATATATATATATATATATATATATATATATATATATATATATATATATATATATGATTATGTTAGTTTAGTGGCGTGAAATCAAAATTAAAATCGTTTAAATTAATTTAAAATTAATTTAAAAATTCTTAAATTATCCCCCATGCTCAACCATTTCCCCCTATTTTCAGTTTTCTGGAAAAACTACCCTAATTCAAATTTTAAAAAAAAAATGAAAACCACTTCCCCCATTTCCAGCAGTCCCCTCATCATTCTCTCCCTCTATTTTCTCTCTCCCGCACTCTTCCCCTCTGCACAGAAGGTAAATTTTTTTTTTCTATCTTTTTACGAATTCTTGTTAGAATCCGTCGCCCGCTCATGCGACCCACTTGCGTTATCGCGTCACGACTGCCGCCGTGGCCCGTCCGCCGGTCCGTGTTTTAGTTCGACCGGTTCGACCCTCCACAATTCGGCCTAACCTTCTTCCGCCATACCGCCAACCTTCTTTCCCCCTTACGGCCGGTCATTAAGAAGCAAATTCTTCTTTCGATTTTCAGTGTCGCACTTCTTGCTTTAACCGTCCCGTTTTCACCACGTCGTGAGTTGGGGGAAGAACATCATCAAGAGGCGAATTCTTCTTTCGATTTTCGGCGTTGCACTCCTCGTAGCCTTCTTACCTTCGCTTCGCTGCAAAATCGGGGGAAGAACATCGTCAAGAAGAATTATTCTTTCGATTTTTAGCGTCGCACTCCTCACCTTTCATTCCCAATCGTAATCCAACCGTTCATTCGAATGCGCGATTCATATTAAAATAAGTCAGAACATGTGGGATCTGTGAATGTGAATATATATATATATATATATGCTTGTGTTTCTTTGCAGACTTGAAGACCTCGTTGTGCTCAAGTGGGCGCGACGGGATGAAAAAAAAAATAGGTTGTGGTGTCACAAGACACCGCTCGCTACGCTCAAGAGCGTCAGAGTAACAAACACTTATTAGATGTCACTCCCCTTTGACGAAATGTTGCCGAAATTTTGTCTAATTTCTAAACTTAGAAAAAAAATGGAGAATGATTATATATTGCATTGTATTTATTCTTTCAAGTTTGAAAGCCTCGTCGTGCTTAAGAGACCTGACGAGATGCATCGTTCTTGATTATTGCTCATTATCTCAAGAGGGTGCAAGTAAGCCAAAACACCCATCGACTCCTTACGGGGATGATCGAGGATCAATTTTGTCTAAATTCTAAATTTAGAAAAAAAAGGGGGGATAATTATATATTGCATTGTATGTATTCTTTCAGGTCTGAAGACCTTGTTGTACTCAAGGGCGAGATGAAAACTTCAGGTGGTGAAGATCAGCAGAGCATCTTGAATAGCCAAAACACCCGATGGCCCCATGGGGATAATGACGGGAGGTTCAAATTGTTCAAATATTTTGACTTAAAAAAGGGGAGGGTAAAATGAGTGACTTAGAGTAAGTGGAAACCTACATCTAATTTTTAAACCAAACATGAAAAAAGGTGGAGAGCCTTTAAAGTAAATTTTGGAAAGAATGAAATATTCATTTAAAATTTAGGTAAAATTTTGAGGAGGCTAATATTAAACTCTCAAACATTGGGAGAGGCTAATATTAAACTCACAAATTCTAATAGCTATTCTCTATGACTTAAATGAAAGTAATGAGTGGGTTCTTTTTTCTTGTAAACTCCTCAAAATTAATTAAGCTTTAATTGAAATTGGGGGGGACTAATGCCAAATTCACAACAAACTTGAAATAAACTCAAAATCTGAGGATGAATCCAAATTGGGTTTAATAACTCTTATATGAATGTGGAGGTGATTACTATGCTAGCTAATAAGCATGAGTATGGTGGCTAAAAAGCAAACAAATCGATAATTTATCAAAATTGATGTAAATTGAGCATAATCAAGTTGGAAAAATTATAAAAATTCAATAAGTAAACTAAGTTCAAGTAATGTGTTAAACTACAATCTAAATCAAAATGCCTTCTTCGCTACCGAATCTGTAACCTTTTGTACAAGCAAATAGAAGGCGATACGAAATCAAAAATATAAAGAAATCATAGGATTTACTTTGATCAAAAATTAAGGAATTTCATTCTAATTATGATTTTCAAAATCAATGATTTCATTAAGTAGATGAAATTAGTTAAGCTATAAATACCTGCATGTGCTCGAACATAAAGATTTCAAGTGTAAATTTTAATGTCTGAAAAGGCGCACGCTAAAGTTAGAATTACATGAAAAAATCTAAAATATATCTCATAATTCAAACATAAAATTACCTAAAATTACTATACACCGTGTGCTCGATAATGTTGAATCTTTGAAATTCAAATTCAATCAGGATCTTTCGGGTTGCTTCGGTTTAGTCTTAGACTGGTCCGTTAACAAAACCTAAAAATCTATAATAAGAGTTTTAAATTAGTAAAATATCTGAGAAATTGATTACGTGGGGTGACAGATCTAATCCCTCGTTAGCACGAAAGACAAGGTCTAAAGCTCTTAAACATATTCAACTTAATCAATCTTTCTAATCAAATTAACTCAAATCAAATAGTAATATAAAACTGTTCAAATGAAACTCTATCATTAAAAACTTAAACCAAACTCAATCTATTCACTTTGCACAATTGTTTGTCGGGGGTGACAAACTAAGAAAACTCTAGCTCACAAAGGAGTCAATGTCAAATCAAGTATTCTACTATGTTCACTCTCAATTCTCTTGTCGATGGGGCGTGTGTCCTCTAAGCGTGTAGCTTGGCCATCTGAAAAGCATTGCCCGAGTCCTTTGATGGTGGTTTGGCCGGTCCTATTATATTATGATCACAGTGCACGTATGCTCCTCATGGCTCGCCTTTGAGTTGTAAATCATAGAGTACACTTGATGGGCAAACAACCTCCATCGGTAAGGTAGACTTAAGCTTGTCTGACAAACACCACCTCGTCTACAAGAATTTCTTGGGCGACGTAACCCATGTGTTCATGAAAATCCTTACGTCGGGTTGGGTCACTATCCTCGACTAAGTAGACTGACGCGGGATGGGAATCATGTGATCTAGATCGGGCACATAATCATTCCCCCAACCATCCGGTTTAAGCTGAAATGATAAATTTCATAATTCTTAAATTCTAACATTCTATATGCTGCTACTATACGCAACACATTAAGCGATCTAATGACTAGCCTTAATCGAAAGTTCTCTTTCACTTATTGAGAAGGGTGATTAACTATAGGGGCTTGTACATAGAACCAGGAATCTAAAGTCTAGTAAAATGAGGTGAAATCTCTGGGTAGTGTCTTATCTACTATTTCATCTGCCTTCTGAAAATTACACCAATACTTTTAAACTACTCTTTTCATCGAAGAGGTCAGTGGCGAATTTTCGAAGCCCACAAATTTGTGGACTTGACTCGACTTATGGCACGTATGTGGAGGTCAACATACATATCTAGCTATTAGATTTTTTTTATCATATATATAATTTTTAAAATGTATAAATTATAGGTTAACTAACACATTAATACATAGCAAGTAATCAAATGAATAAGGAACAACCATTAAATGAACATTTTATAATAATCTTAGCAAGCTACTTATTAAAGAACAAATGAATATGTTCATAGATATAAATAAAATTCTTCAACTATATGATAAAATTTTTAAAATTTTGTTTGAAGTTATTTAATCATATAATTAAATAAATAGATATAAAGGACATTATATGAATAAATATCATCCAATACACTTATTCATTTACAACCTTAATCATGACTATTTTCCTACTTTTGTGCTAAGATTTGATAAGTTTTTTTTAATCCGCATGTGTAATCTTATAATCTATCTTCTTATTTAGTTTATTAAAAAACAACTCATAATAATTTTAATGAAACGTACCACATAATTTTTATAAATTTAATATTTAAAATTAAATATTTATTATTATTTTTTTATACTTAATAATGTGTATTTATTTTAAAAAATTTAGTAATAATAATATTTTAATATAATATTAAAGATTGAGGTATATATATATATATATGCGCACGTATGCGCATATAAAAATGAATAATTAGGTGTTAAACATGTAAATAAAAAAATTTATGAGGTAACTATGTAAATCTCTCCATTGTAAATAAAAAAGATTTAGCAAAAAAGTTATGAAGGACAGCTCATTCGGTAAAATTTTTCCCATTTTATGTCTTAATTTTTAAATTAGGCCTAATTAGTAACTTAATTAGGTAATTAAGTCATCAAAAAAAATTTAAAATAGGTCATCACGTCGATGGTAGTCTTTGAAAATTAAGTAGATAGCTCATTTTTTTTTTGTATGTCGTCATTATCGGATTTGGTGGTTGATATCGTTGGAAAGGTAATGAAAAATTAAACAACTTTCATGTTGATAACTTTTGAATCTTGCCCGGATAGTCGCAGTTTTTGAGAATGTATGAATTTTAAAGTTACAAAAGTTAAAGTTATTACGACAGCACCAGTTTTTTGGCCATAATACAAGGATTGTTGAATATATATTATTATTTGGTAATATCACACACTCTCAATCTATTCTGTATATAAATTGAGTTTTAATGGGTTTACTCATTCTTAAAAAACAATAAACTCTTTTCTTATATTTGAAGATATTTTCTTACACTTGCTAAAATTTACTTCTCCAAAACACATTAGAACTAATAAGGTGAATTTTGACTCGAGATATACCTCCATTTGACTCTTTACCATAATAAATACATATATGACAAAAAGTTCTTAAATCAGATTTGAACTATATGTAATTTCACATTGAATCTTTCCTTCTCGCATGTGAATTAACCAAAATAAATAAATAGTAAACAACAATATGATTATACTGATGAGAGTAACGAATGAGTAAACATAACAAACATAAAAGCGATACAAGTACATGCCATTAACCGTATAAAAAAGATAATACATCTATCATCGTCAATGCCTGCGTGGTGGAATCGCATCGCTACCAGGAGTGTAATGGGCTGGTGGTCGCCGCGGTCGATCACGTAGATGATGTTGTCGATGGTCCTCCTCCTCTTCCACCTGCTCCACGGGGTGTTGCGAATATCCTAAGTTAGTAACATGAGGTATATCGGGAAGCTAGCGAATACCGTGACACTCTGTATGGCGGTGTCATATGGAATGACGGTGGACCATATGCTGGCAAGTATTCATTGATCCGTATCAAGTGCTTTTCAGTATGACTTGTTCTAATTGAGTAATCGGCAATCAAGTCTCTGACCCCGAGGGATGGTTCTATGGCGTAAGTCGCTTCTGGCGTCGTTATCATCCCTCATCATCACTTCTTATCTCCACTTGGCATAGTTTCATATCCAACATCTTCAGGAGATAGTGGATTCATGTCATTACCTTCTAGGTCATCCATAGCAGCAGAACATGTCCCAACAAAATAATCATGTTCTCTTCTGTAGAGTAGCTCGATTACTTAGTCAAGGCGGTGTGATGTACTCGATTGCTCGTTCTCTCGACATTCATCTATATTGTTAATCTCCATATCTCCGCATGACAGTTCCTCAACTTCGACATAAACCACAATAGGTTGCACACATGCTGCATTAAGTATAGCTTCACAAACTTCTTCTTCATTAATGCGACTTGCAATTCGGGGCCAATAGGAAAAGCGACCCACCGTTAACAGAACTTTGATCTAGCTTCAACGACCTCATTATTCTTTACGTAATTCTCGAATCTAATCCGTGAGATTTGGGCCGACAATTTTTCCCACAAATATATGTTGGAATGAAATTGTCTACTCAGTTCATCATAATAAAGCTATCTGAGCAGATTTGAACTCATCACTAACTAGTAATAATAGAACACCAGTAATCTTTCGTCTCACCTGATCAATGCAGATAATTTAATTCACGAGAAATATAATGATGTGACTAAATGAACTGTTACCTATTACGCACAAAAATGATTGGATTAATAGATGATATAGAAGACTGAAAAATACATTGAGATTTTATATCCTAGATCTTATACTCTATTTTATCTTATATCCTAAAATTTCATATATTAAATTATCAAATATAATATAAATTAAAGGTAGCTGATGAAAGTGCAAGAAATACATTATGATGACCTAGGTATCTAATTTTCTACACACTCAATCCTAATAGGTGAAGTCAAAATGGAGCATGATCTTGAAACAATCACACAATCCTAGAAGACAACATAATGGAATGTCACAACAATCAATTTTAAGCATAACAAATAAAATCAAAATAAAGATTGGACTAATAAATAAAATCAAAATACTTTTTTCACTTTATTTTTGCATAACAATCAATTTTAAGCATGATGCAAGTTATATAACTATAGTTTTTTTACGTTTTATCTGGATGATGAATAATGTTTGACTTAATGCTTCAAAGAAACTTTTGAGCCTTTTATCAGTAATATGTATTTGGCAAATCTGATTTAGCTATTCATTATGATGCTAAAAGTTTGTTTGAATTGTTGATGCAATTTGTGAATATTTTGTTCCATTTGCCCGATTTTTTTTTTTTTTCAAGTTTCTTGTTCGTCATACTTTATTGGTCCAATCATGTTGTGACATTCCATCATGTTATCAAATTATCAAATTATTTAAGCATAACAAATAAAATCAAAATAATGGAATGTCACAACAATCAATTTGTGTGATGACTTATAAAAGCCAATCAGTCTCTTCTGCATTTATCAAATCGATATCTCAACCATCATTTTTAGGAAATCCTAAAGCAACTCTATACCTCATTTGTAAATAAACATCACGCACAAAATAATTCACCGAAAAACATCACGCACAAAACATATGCGCTTAATCCAACTAAAGAGCTTAATAATACTTAATCAAACTAAACATATGCACTTAATCAAACAAAAAATATGCATACAAATTAACTTTCCCTAAAATATAAAAACCACATACAAAATGAGATCTAACCCAAATTTCTCATGAAAATGAAACTAAATAACTTAAACATACCAACTATACTTATAAAAATAAAAATCTAACAAATTTTTTTCATTTAGAGTTAAAAATATCTAAATTAGCGAAAAAAACAACAAAACCCTTGCTTCCTTTGGCGAAGCTTCCTTGGCGTGGCCAGTGCGTCTTGGCGGCGACGTGAGCGGCGGGAAAGATCTGACGGGAAAGAACGATATGTAGAGCTCTCGATTTTCCTTTAAAAATTAAGGGATAATTGGTCCCGGTCGTGACATTGCGTGGCTGCCCAATCAGCGACAGTCGTCTAGGCCTATTTTTAATTTTTTTGACGATCTAATTAACTAATTAAATTACTAATTAGGCTTAATTTAAAAATTAGCCCTTTATCACATGCCAAGAATTTATACGAGACTGTCGCTCGGCCAACGATCAGGCACTAAACCCACCGGAAACTATTCCCGCGGGAAAGTGCCTCCCTGTAATTAACTTCCACATCTGATCCAAACCCCGTTTCTCTCTCTACCTAAAGCTCCCAAACATCCTCCATGGACTTCTCCAAAGAAGACGATGAGCTCAATGATCTCTTCATCTTCTTCAACGATTATTCTCTCACTCAAGCAGACGAGTACATTGACACTCTGGTCTCCAAAGAGAGCTCTTTGCTCTGCGACGACCTCTCTGCATCGGAAACCTCTCTTCTCCCCGATCGATCCGAATCTGTCCGCTGGATTCTCAGAGTGAGAACCATTGCAGCCCATTTCTAAAAATTCCATCTTTTTGATTTTTGCGTGTTTGTGCTCTGATTCAGATGAAATCCTGCTTTCGATTCGGCTCTCAGACCGCTTATCTCGCAGTGACTTACCTGAACAGGTTCTTTCTCCGGCGGACAATCGATGTAAAAAAAAAGTCACTTTTAGTCGTCTGCTTGTTTTTCTGAGATTGACAGATGGTTCTCCATCTTTGTCATTAATTAGGAAGGAAAGACCTGGGCGACGAAGCTTTGTCTATAGCTTGTTTATCCTTGGCCGCAAAGTTGGAGGAGTGCTCGCCGCCATTGTTGTCAGAGTACAACTTAGAAGATTACTGGTTCAGTAGCAAGGCGATACAGAGAATGGAGCTTCTCGTTCTGGATACGCTGGAATGGAAACTGAACTCAGTGACGCCGTTTGCTTACCTTAACTATTTTGCGTCAAAGTTCAATTTTGATCACTGCTCCAAGGATCTATTCTCCAAGGCCATTTCATTCATTTTTGATATTCTTGCAGGTGCTGAATTTTTGCAGTCCTTGCTTCCCAATATCTATGTTTCGAATAAAATGTCATTTTATGCATTTTATTCAAATTCAGCTATGAACGTGATGGATTACCGCCCTTCAGCTATAGCTGCGGCCGCCATTTTGGCTGCATCAGGTGACCTGTTAACAAAGAAATTATTGGAGTCTAAGATAAACTCAGTCTCCCTCTCTGAATCATTGGAAATAGTAAGCTAAATAGTCAATATCCATCCTTCTCATTTTTTAAACAGAAGAATTAAAAAAAAGCAATTTTGATTCAAAGACATAACTGTGTCCGTTATCTATTTTTTACAGGACCATGTCTTCTCCTGCTACAATGCAATGATTCAACAGTCCAACAAGAAGGAGAAAATTAGATCCCGAAAAGCTTCATTTTCATCTGATGTTTCAGAAAATTGTTCTAAACAGAGAAGAGTGCAATAATGATGTAACATTATTAGATTCCTAGTCAATAAAAAACTTGTAATTAAACGATTTGCATCGCAGGTTTTAAGCAGATCTTTCTCAAACTATTTACTGTAAGTAGAAACCGGAAAGATGGAAGAGAGTGAATCTTTTTACACGAAGTTACAGAAGCTGGTTGTACTTGTAAGGGATGGAGATGGAAAGAAGAAGCCATTGAAGAGTATATATTAGTAGTTTTTCATATCGAAAACTGGATCCTTTTGGATCATATATAACTCTTGTTAATTCTTTCATAATTTTATTTTGTTGAATTGATATTCTGCATTTGTTCTTTTGCTAATATTTAAAGATTCTGATGGGCTCAGAGCGGCGTGGCAGTGTTTTTAAGTTGTTGCTTTTTTTATGTTCTTGAAAAGACTGAAGCAATGAGGAGAGTGTTGATGTGTACCAGCTAGAAATGGGGAAGGGGGTAAGTGAAACTATATGTAATTTGATTTGTCTGACTGAATTTTATTAATGAATGGAGATGATTTTAAACTTTTTTCAGTTTTTTTTCTGTCAAAATGTTTTTTTAAACATTAAAAAAAATTCTAATAACTTGTTTTTTATTTTCATCACCAAGAATCTTAATATTGGGCCAAAAGCGTCACTTCATGTCATTTATCTTGATTTTCCATCAAGTATTTCATCCTGAAAAAAATTTAATTTTGCCGTAGTGTAATGTAAAAATTAATCAAAACTTATTTTATATTTAACTTAAATAATAAATAAATAAATAAATAAAGATCCAATCAACCAAACAAAACAAAAAAATGAAATAAGGAACCTCATATTTCACATAAATCTTGAGGCTAGGAGAGTGGAGACAAAGATCTCTATGAACAAATTTTTAAATTAAGTATATTTCAATTGATAATTAACAGATTAAGCATCGGTAAAAAAAAGTTAATTTTAGATATAGTTATAGATATGTAGGTGATTACATCATCGGGAGGTGGCGTGATCGCCACTTATCGAGCGACTTAACTTTCCGTCGCGATTAGTTAACAGGTTTCCGATAATGGTCGCTAACTTATAGAACAGCCGAAGTTTGGTGGTCGCCGATAAGTGGGCGAGCATTCAATTTTTTTTAAAAAAGAAGTAATCTTTACAACGAAAATCGAAGTATTCAATCAACACCAAATATGTACTTCCAAGTAAAGATTGCATTCTAAACAAAGACATAACTAAGTGTTGAAATAAATAACCATTCACAATGAAATAGAGGAGAATCATATGCTCTAGAGAAAAAGTGAAATAAATAGCTGTAAAAATCTAACTATAACTCAATAGCTACAAAATAATTGTTCCTCCCATACTATCGTCGACGACGACGTCTATATGCTATCACAGCACTACGTGGAGTATAGTGCTCAGGCGGTTGCAACGGACGATCGCGCAACTGATGGGAGACATCATATGTCCCCTGAGCCTGACTCGCATCATCTGACGCAATGTCCGACTGCGAGTTTCGTAGAGATACCCAATCAAGAGGTGCTCATGGAAAAGATGATGGTCTGGATCGCATATGTGGATGGCCCACGCCCATGCGTTGCGCGCGGGAGTAGAATCGTAGACATGTGTCATATCCTGTGACATATACTCTGCTGCGACACCCTGAACCCTGTACTCTCTGATATATGTCTTCAAGCTCGGATCGCATCATATGCTGCATTACTTATTGATGGCCGGCGATAGTCCATCATCACGAGCGTCCAAGAAAGGTCGAAAAAGATCCTTCGTCCCCAAAATATGCTTCGCCTACAGTAAACTAGTTTAAAATGTTACTACGTAAATATGTGAAAATAATAACTAAGAAAATATGCAAATTATAGAGTTATCTTAACATATATGCTTGGCGGGCTCTCGGGTAATGCAAGACGGTGGTCGATGGCGCCTTCCAGTACAATGATGCCGCGACCTAAACCGGATCATGTATCTGCTGCGGGGCTGCGTGCGTCGATGTAAGTATCGTCCACCACGAATGTGATCTCTGCGAGCCTCCCGCAGCGATGTACTGGCGATATCGCACCGTATCACTTTCCCTACATCGACTCTAATTAAACTGGAGTCCATCGGGGTTACATCTATGCTGGGCAAGTGACCAAACTGACGAAGGACTCTGTCAGGAAGGTGCCACTCCACCCTCTTCCAACTAATTAGTGGAACGTCTTCTAGATGTCCCCGCCATGCAAATATCGGTTAGAAGACTTCTAATATGTGTATGGCTCCCAAGTCTAGATGTGTCCATATGTTGAACAATGGTTTTGACATTTGTTGAGAATGATGTATAACAATTAAAAGAAGTACCTGGCTTAGTAGAAGCCCATCTAACTCATCCCTAAAAAATTTGATATTGTCGAACGACATCTGACGCACATATCTCTCGTTCCACCTGATTAAAAAAAAATCACATACAAGTTAGTTAGTTGCATGTCATTATGTTAAAGCAAGCTATAAAGATATTAATTTCCTTACCTGGAACCAATGCGGAGACCATCCAGATCTCTAGGGTAGGGGACATGTAATGTCGATCCACCAACATATAGGCACTCTCAAGACCAGATGTACGAAGACACCCATGTTGGCCCTCCACCGACTGGTAGACTCCTCCTATAAGTGGCTTGCGCACCAGATAGAGTCGAATGTGTCAAGATCCTCTAGCAATGGGAGATCGTAAATGCACCTCACGACCTTAATGTATCCGATAGTAAAAAACTCCCAAGAAGGAACAAAATATAGGCTCGCACATGTCTGATGAACTCAGGGAGGTCTGTGTAGGACTCCCTAAAAATGTCCAACGTAATCACCTGAGTGGCATGCAGGTCTGAGCATGTACGCCCATCCAGATGTCAAATGTACTGGTCAAGCGGGTCATGATAGGCGGTGTCGGAATCGAGATGCCCACTATAAGCTTCGTCGGTCCAACTCTTCCACCGCTTTACCATATCCTACAACAAGAGGGCCTGGCGTCCGTCAATCAAACCAGATCATTGCAGCGTCCGCAATGTCACATCTCTCCACATCAAAATAAAATGTGTTGGTGCAGGGATACCAATGCTCAACTAGTCGCGGCATGTGATGGTCAAGTCGATGTCCTGGCTAACACAATAAAGTCCGAGTCCGCGGGCGGGGAACAGAGACGCGTGGCGGGCCACTCTCGAGCATAAGAAGGTGAGATCGCCTCCAAAATAGTCATCTGCGGTATGAAAAAGCTTAGGTCAAATAGCGTAACAGTAAATGAAATACAAATAAAACTAGTATACTCATACCATATCGAATGTGCGACCACTGCGCCATGAACTAAGGCTATCTTTGGGATGAACCTCTGCGGTGCGGGTCCAGTGCATCATCAAGCGGCTTAGCGCCTCCTCTGGCGACGTCTGCCTAAGGCTCCTCGGCCATCGTACCTGTAACAAGAAATAGAAATTTATTAGAGTACTGATATAATTGCAGAGATAAAGAAAAACTATGCATATTCAGTTAGGATATATCTAAACACAAACTAAACTTATCACCTACTAGAAGGGTTATGTACGCGATGTCGGTAATGATCGATCGATTTACAACTAATACGCATTGCTTTGTGCGCTCTCATCCATTATGTTCTTGTACCTATGTGATCGTGGCCTACCTGACTTGACTTTAACCACTGGCAGCATCAAAGGATGCAGACCCCGGTCTGCGTCATACTCTGGCCAGGTGTTTCGATCATGCAACACATGAAAATTAGAAGAGTATGTCTGTCCGTACATCGACATGGTGTAATAGCTTGACATATGCCAGATGATTGATTCTCATGTACTAGAGGCTATGATATGATTACATGGCATATGATAAATCAGTGTTCGTGCACAACTGCATGAGCTGAATTGATCTTTCGTGAAATCAACTTTGAAGGAGCGACAATTCCTGTCCAACACTTGCACCTCATTTGCGTTAATATTGACTGGCTGTGGAAAATGTCTAGCCTCCCGCTCAAATTTGCTTAGGACTGTTTGGGTTCATGGAGAGAAGGTGAATTCGGTGGGCGGTTTGTCTGAATCAATTGAACTTGCCCGCTTATAGAATAGACTCACGATGTTATAGTAAATTACGCTTATCAATGCTTGAATTGGTAGTCCCTTTACGCGTTTAAGTATACCATTAAAATACTCGATGCATTTGTGATCATGATATACGCTTCCCACCATCATGAATCAATGTCCACTTCTCCACGCGTCACGCGTTTACCAACCAGCGATATGCTTCGATTTAATTTTTTTGATGTCAGCCATGTTGCGGTTAAATATGTTGATGTCATCGGTGCTGCTTGCCAAGTATATTTTTTTTACACATAAACTCAACATCTGCAATACCCATTTTTCTCACTACCTTCTTAAAGTTTTCCCTAAGATGTCACAAGCAATGATGATATGCGGCCCATGGAAATACATCGCAACACCCACGAACCAATCCTGAATGCTTATCCGAGATTACACAAAAATCGCCCCTTGATGAAACAATTGGTGATGTAGGCACATAATGAACCAGAGCTAGGATTCGTTATTCTCAGATTCGACCACTGCAAAAGCAAGGGGAAATAGACCGTTATTTGCATCAATACCAATGACTGTGAGCAACATACCCCGATACTTGCCCAAAAGGAACATCTCATCCATGCTGAGAATAGGTCGATAATATTCCCAGCCAGTAATAGATGATTCAAAAGCCCAGAACAGTCTCTATAACCTACATGTATCTGATGACATAATCCTGTAAACAGTACCGGGCAGTGCAGAGCATAACAAATCCATAAACAATACCAGGGAGCGATATGACTCCTCCTAACTGCCAAATGTTGCTCTGATACTCTTACGTCTCATATCCTAGGCCTTCATGTAAGAGACCTTGATGTTAAATTTCAATTCCAACCTTCCTATGATCTCTTTGGGTTTCAGGTCAATTTGAAATCGCATTACTGGCATTATGAAGTAACTAATAAACTTAGAAGTGCATTGACGATGTCACGAACCATCGATGGTACGCGCGTGTGCGGCGAACTAAAGTTGATAACCTCCAGCGCCTCCCAACCTCTTCTACTACGGTGCATGCGCTATTGGCAAGAGGCCCAGAATTTCGATCTGCAACATATAACGTGAAATTCTTGATTGGATGTCACGTATGAACGGACATTATTAAGAATGGACCCATTCGCAAAAGCTCCTTCTTATTTGAGAAACACATACCTTCATATAACTCTACCGAAACTTTGACATCATCTTAAAAACTTGAGCTATTAGATGGACCATCAAACATAATATCTGCATCCCAGTCTTTTGTGGTTTGACATAGCCGAATGTACTCATTAGTGAAAATCATAACATCGCGATCCGCCGAATTTCAGATTGAATGACTCTGAAGAAGATCATGACCGATACTACTGTCGTATAAATTGGCATTACCAAGCAAAAACTCATCATCAACATCGCTATCATCAGATGCAGTACTTGATTCACTATTCATCATTTCATACTCATCATCAAGTAGTTGTCTAGATAAACTAGGTTGATCATGCGTTCTTGAAGAGACATCTCGGTTCGCATTTAAACATATATCATCTTCTTAATAAGACAAAAGATACCCAACACAAAATAAAAAATAAAAACACCAACGGATGTCGGTGAATGCCTATATTATCTCGCTCGTGATAGTATTTACGATTATGTTGGCCAACTGAACTCATGAGCATAACTAGAGTGTACATTCTACGGCATGATATCAGTGTCAGTTTCGGCTGCAGCAGTACATTGTTGCTTTATTTCCACTTAAAGAATCAATGTTTGGTGGGAAGTTTCAATCTGATCGCGGACATCATCATCATCAATACAAGCTATGTATCCGCCCTACAAAAAATGATATGTAATCTTCAGTGAAGTTATCAATCATCGAGACCCAGGCACTTTTCTTTTAAATCTCCTAAGCTTGCATGAGCGACACTCCATGGGCGATTTTTGCCATCAATAACTTGGCATGAACGACCATCAATGATCACGGTTGCGTCATAACAAAATTAAACGAGATCCTCATTCTACTATTAGCTCGAACCAATGTTGTAACAAAACCTAATAATTCACTCAAAATCTGTTACAAAAATACATATTGCTCACCTATTTATACACTTAACAATTAAGCAAAGCAAAAAATGAACTACCAAATTACCTGATCCCAGCATGTTGTATACCCTAACCATGATAAATTTTAGGAGAATAATTATAAAAAATATGAAAAACTTCCCTCTACATTATTGCTAATTCAAATAAGCAAGGAAGAAAAAAAAAACAAACTTATGGAGTGGAGAAAGCTACTGATCTCGGCCTAGCTTCCAAATAGAAAGTCATTTGGTGGAGCTGGCGAAAGTTACGAATGCCAAAAATCCAAAATGGTGGAGCCGGCGATGGGGTCTCGTGCATACGAAGGAGAACGGAGGAGGAGGGACCGAGAGCGCTTTTACAAAATGAAACAGAAAAAAATGAAGGGGGCTCGGGTCGATTGACGTATTTAGAAATCGTCGGTCGCTTACTTATCGGTGGTTAGAAACTCGTCGGTCGCCAGATAAGTTAGCGGGTTTCTCTTGAAACCGTCGTTAATTCAGGCGGCTAAGTTTGATGCTGTAGGCGGCATCGCCACCTCGGCGATGAGGTGGCCGACCAGTCGCCCACTTATCGACCGTACCTAAAATTAAATTTTTTTTATCGATACTTAATCTGTTAATTATTAATTAAAACATACTTAATTTAAAATTTATTCGATCTCTATTCAGTATTTATTGAAGTACCAAGAGCTTCTTTTAATTTAATTATCAGTACATGTTAAAAAAATTAATCTTTTTATTTAATTTATCCAATTCTTAGATTTTTTTTTTTATTGTTGTAACTATAATTATTAAGCTCCAACAAGCCAACGCTTGCTAGGACCACTTTGAATGTTTTTCTTCTAAATATTACTGAATTCTTCTCTCTGAAAATGGTTGGAAAAGGTGGTAACTATAATAAATTTTGATGGTAAAAATTATGTATGAATAAATTCTTAAGAATATTTTAATTAATTATAGATGTCTATGATAGAAAATATTATGGCGTCACATCAATTTATATATATATAGATATATATATTGCATTGAAAGAATTGTGATAATTTCAATTTTCTAGTCAAGATGGAGTTTAAAACTATTGGATTTACTTTAAGTGTTTAAAATTTGCTTAAAATGAATCTCAAAGTTATGAAAATTTACTTTAATATTATATTAAAATCTTCAAAAATTTAAACTGTGCTCATCACGAAGAAAATTCAATAGCTTTGAGATCTTTCATATTCAAAAAAATTTATCATGATATTTTGAGAAAAATTTCAAACTAAAAGCCTTATGATAATGATATGTTAGCATGTACATGTGATACTTATGTAGTAGAAAATTATATAAAATTATTAAGCTCTCTCTGCCTCTCACTCTCCCTCTCGCTCTGCTTCTTCCTCACATTCTTTTTGCCTCCTTTGATTTTAGTATGATATATAGAACACTAAATTTCTTTGAAAGTATGATTAAGACAATATATTTCAGATCCTAGAGGAGCGAATCAAGAAGATAATAGAGAAAAAGAGAAGATAAGTTATTTGATTTACTTCTAGAAAAGTGTATATAATATGTTAAAATTAATTAAAATCTACATTATGTTTATATTAAAGTATTCTAGTAATTTTTGAGATCTATAATGATCAAAATTTTGATAAAATGCCTCTGAATCAATTTTTTTTCTCAAGGTGATATACATGAAGGCAACAGACAAATGACATGAAATTCTTTGAACTCTCTCTCTCTCTCTCTCCCCCTCATTTTCTCAATCACTCTTTCTTTTAGTATAGCACATCAGATTTCATTTAAAGTATGACTCAGACAACATAGTCTTTATCATTTATGATGTTAAAGAGGAAGGGATGAAGAAGATAAAAAAGAGAAAAGTAAAACCGGTGGCCCCTCTTTGTACTGAAGGCTAAAACAATCATTTCACATCACTTTTATTCACCTGTCGGCCTTATTTTGCATAAAATTTTGCTGCAAATTTCTAGAAGAAAAGCTAATCATTATCGCTATAAAAAGGATTTATGAATTCTGAAAAGAAGAAAAGTTTATTTTGCTGTGAAGATCATAAAGCTCTTTGATGATTAAGTTTAAAAGTCTCAATGCGCAAGAAGCTAGCTAGAAACATTTCACCATGGGTTGTGAGGCGAAAATTTATCCACCTCTTCAGAAGAAGATTTTAAATATCGGTGAAATTTTAAGACAGATGAGATAAGACAAGAATTACCCGATTTCATCCTCATTTTGGTGAGAATTTTAGATTTGATTGTTTCCTATATAGCTCCATAGTTAATTACCTATCTCAATAAGTGAGGAGAGAACTTTCGATTAAATATCGTTAGATCATTTGAAAGCGTAGATATAAGCGTAGTGTAGGATTTAAGATATGAAATTCATCATTTTAGCTTAAATCGGATAGTTGGAATGATGGCGTGCGATCTAGATCCCATGGTTCGTCATCCGCGATCCCTAGTCTACTTAGTCGAGGAGGTAGTGGAATGACATTGACGAAGGATCTTCATCAAGACACATGGTTCGTCGTCAAGAATTCCGAACTGGGTGGTGTTTGTCAAGGAGATATGCTTAAGTCTTAGTTGATAGAGGTTGTTTGCCTATCAAGTATACCCATGATTCCGACTCAGCGAGCCATTGGAGAGCATAGCTATAGTAGTGATCGTAATATAATGGAGCCGGAAACCACCGATCGAGGACTCGGTTGTAGCTTCATCTGTGGAACTCAATTTAAGCCCACATCAGGAGGACACGCCACGTAAGAGATTGATTGTGAGTGAACATAGAAGAACACTTGATTTGACAGCTCCATTTTAGTGTTTTCTTAATTTGTCACCCTTGAAAAGCATTCTAAGGTGGATAGATTGAGTTTGATTTAAAACAATGATAAATTTTATTTAAGCCATTTTAGATTGATATTTGATTGAAATTAATTTAATTAGAAAATTATTGATTTGAATATGTTTAAAAGCTTTAGATCATGTCAACTCGCTAATTTTAAAGGATTGGATCTTGTCACGACAAAATCGCTTTTTTTCAGATATTTCACTGATTTGAAGCTCTTATTAAAAGTTTTTAGGTTTTGCTAACCCGGACCCAATCCTAAGACTAAACCGAGAAGCAACCCGCACAGCATCCTCATGCACTTAAATTTTGACATTCAGTATAGTGTCGGGGCACATGCGGGTGTATTTAAGAATTTAGGTAGTTTTGTATTTGAATTATGAGATTGATTTCAGATTTTCATTTTTGTATTCCAATTTAGCGCGGATTTTTATTAAATTTGCACTTGAAATCTCTATGTCCAAGCACATGCAGGTATTCATAGCTTAGATAATTTCACTTAATTAGTGATTTCATTGATTTTGAAGATCATAATTAGAATGAAATTTCTTAATTTTTGATTAAAGGAAAAAGCTCTTTCATTAGTGCGGATTTGGTTTAGTGTCCTACTCACTTATACAAAATTACAGATCCATGGCGAAGTTTTTGATTTAGATTGTGAACATTACATTACTTGCTTTTGCTTGAGCTTTTACAATTCTCTCAATTTGATTATGCTCAATTTACTTAAATTTTGATAAGCTATGTCGATTTTGTGTTTGTTATTTTTAGCCCACTATGCTTTATCAGCATAGTAATCACCTCCATTCATATACGTATTATTAAACTCAATTTAGATTTATCTTTAGATTTGAGTTTATTGCAAGTAGTTTAGCATTACTCCTCCCAAATTCTAATTAAAGCTTATTTAATTTTGAGGAATTTACAAGTAAAGAGAAATCACTTTACCACTGATTTAAGTGTAGAATTACAATTGAGTTTATGCATTTAATATTAGCCTCCCAAAAGTTTGTGAGTTTAATAGTCTCTCACAAATTTAGATTTTAAATAAATATTTTGTTTTCCCCAAAATTTGCTTTAAAGGCTCTCCCATTTTTTCTTGTTTCCCGCTTTTAGTTTAAAATTAGCTGCAGATTTTTCTATTTAACATTCTTAAGTCAGCTCATTTTACTCTCCCATTTTTTCTAAATTCAAAGATTTAACATTTATGATCTTAGAGTCGTAAATGTATGGGTGCGTGTTTTGGCTACTCGATGCACCCTCTTAAGCGTGAGTGGTGTCATGACACAACCGATTTTTCATCTCGTCGCGTTCTCTTAAGCACAACGAAGCCTTTAAACCTGAAAGAAGATAAATGCAATATATACATATTCATTCTCCTTTTTTTTTTAAGTCGGTCACTTGAGTTTTAATCCAATGGAGGCATTATGCTGAATGTTTGATGTTTCACTGGGTTGAATCGTTCATTGTCCGCAGATCCAAGATGGCTGATGCTTCTAGTCTCTCAATGAAAAAAAAAAAAAAAATCTCCTTTTTCAGTCCGTAATTAAATAAAATTTGGTAGTATTTAAATGAGATGATCAATAAGTGTTGGTTTCCACGCCTCTTGGCGTAAAGTCACTCTTCAAACTACTTATGTAACATAAGTATGTATATATATATATATTCATATTCATAAATTTTACACGTTCTGACTTATTTTACGGCATGTGGGAAGGCTGGACGAGCCGTGGGGAGGCTGGACGGGCCGTGGGAAGGCTGGACGGGCCGTGGAAAGGAGGCTGGCAGGTTGGGTGCGGGTCGGGACAGGTTGGTGATTCGGGTCAGCGGATCGCGGGCTGCGTAGAACGCAAACGGGCCAGGTTTGTTGCCGTTGCGGGTCGGGACGGCGGACGCGGGACGCGGGCGCGAGGTGGAACTGCGGAAGCGGGCGGGTCGCGCGGGCGCGGGTTAGCGGTGTGCGTGGGATGTCGCCGGCGGGTCGCGTGAGCGCGAGGTGGAACTGCGGAAGCGGGCGAGTCGCGTGGGCGTGGGTCAGCAGCGTGCGCGGGATGTCGCCGGCGGGTCACGGGCGGTTTCGATGCGGGTCGTGGGCCACGGAAGGCGGGTTTGCGCGAGTCGGCGGCAGCGCGGAGCGGGCTGGGCGCGGGAGCGGGCGGCGGAGCACCGGTGCGCAGGTTCGTGTGGCGACGGAAAAGCGTCGGCGAGCCGACGGATGCAGAAAGCAGGCCGATTAACTGTGCAAGAGGGGAGAATTGCCTGTCTTTTCCTTTCTTTCCGACGGGAGAGAGAGAGCAGGAGGAAGAAACTGGAATTGGAAAATGAGGGGAGAGGAATTAGAGAGTGGGCAAATTTAGGAATTTTTTAATAAATTTTGAATTTATTAAATATTTTAAATGTGAATTTTGCATTGGTAAACGCACATAGTCGATATATATCAATTTAAGGTAATTCCATTGACATTGTTTAGCGATCGAGGCCGTTTGGTTGGTGGCCGAGTGTCAATTTTAGCTCAAAATGCGTCGCGCTTTCGCTTTTCGATCAAGCGACTTATCTAAATTGAGCGAATAATCTTATTTGATAGATTTGGTGTTTTAGTCAATGATCAATTTCTGACGGAGGTCGTTTGACTGCGTCGGTGCCACGACTCGATATGCGTGCGAGCATTGAAGACTCGGCGCTTGATGATTATCGTCATCATCGATGTTTATATCCCCAATTTTGATGTTTTGAAGCGTGATGGAGTCCATTCTTCTCGGATGTCATTTGTGTTGATTTTGGTGATGTCGGTCGCGTTTGATCTTGATTTCGCGTTGTCACAAATCACTTTTTTTACTGACTCGTCGAATTACGGGCATCTCATATGATAGATTTTGATGTTTTGAAACTAATGGCGTGATCAATTTCAAAACGGAGGTTGTTTTATCGTCATCAAGCTTCTAACTTTGATATACGTGTACCGATTTATAATTTCTGACTTGTCGATTGATCGTTAGATTTTTGAAGTATTTATATTCTGATCGATTTCGACATTCTCGAACAACGAAGTTAGTTGGTCGATCGGTCGTTTATCGTCAGGTGTATTTTGAAACCCGATTTTGAAGTCGAATTTGACTTGTGGACTTATTTCGACTTATGACACATGTGAAGGTCAACAGAGTACTTTTGGCTTTGCTTCCGAAATTGCCAAGCTGTTTTCAGTGCATGAAAACATATAAAAAAAATGGTCTAACCACTTTATTCAGAGTTGGGCAGAAAGCGTAACAGCACAATCATCAGTTACTGCTGATCTTAATTTGATTTGACATATTCTGCTGTCTGGTTTTAAAGTATTTGAAAAAAAAAGTAGCAACATGAAAAAATGTTTATTGCGTGAAAAAGAAAATACTTTTGTTAGAACGATAGTTTGATTGCCAGCTCTCACCTATCTTCCATATCACAGTGATTATATCTTTTAGTTAAAGAATGCTCAAAGTAGAGCAATGAGAATGCTATGCTCCTGGCTTCGGTGAATGCTTATTTCTATATTATGATGTATAGTCTTATTTTTGTCATATGAGAAAGATATATATAATGCATATTTAGTCCTGAGTTGATTTTCAAAGTAAAGTCATCGCAAGGGTTAAAAGAAGGCGAAGCTCTAAAAAAATATTTAATATTTATGATTACTCAATTAAAAATATCTTTGAAATTTTATAATGTATTTAGTTACCTTCGTTTTTCTTAATAAAAGGAGAAAGCAATCATATATTTATATGAAAAAAAAAATTAGAACTATGATTCTACATGATCAAATCACTGTAAATCAAAGGTATATCTTGGACCAAGCGTTTTTCTTTTGGTTGGGGTTCAAATACATGGCCTCCCTTGAAAGAGCTCGAGAGAACCGTTTTAACATAGCAGAAAACTTCTAATAGTTCAATATCAATATATTTTTTAACTATCTAACGTAGAATTGAAATTAATACTCTCAGTACATGCTTTAAATTAATATATTCTCATTCTTTTTTTAAAATAAATTCACCGACATTCAAAAAACTATCTCAGTTTATAAGAAGACAGATTGAATGACAGCAGACAAAGAGTTGCTTTAGTATAATCTAAACAACCATTTAACAATCAAAATAAAAATCATTAAATAAAAAGACAGTTGGGGCCTGCAGCAAATCAATTAAAGACTGTGAATCAGAAACCAATATTTCACTGTTTGGAACAGTAAAAGTGTAAAGACATTAAAGAGAGAGGTCATTTCCAGAATCCATTAGAAATATAACAGGATGTGTTAAAAGTAAATATTCAGGATTGAAGCTTGCAGGAGTGTTCAGAGTCACTTACCTTCTATAACTTGTATCTAATTCGATCCATATAGTGGCAAAGAGACCAAGTTAATGAAATATTATATCAGAAGATATGATTCTCCGTTCTACCATTATATGACCTTGAATAATGAAGATAGCAAGAACTTCTTGTATACTATAGATTTTTGCCTTGTAAATGAGCTGATAAGCTGAGCACTTTGATCTATAAAGAACCTTTCTTTTTTATAGCTGCAGCAATCTGCATGCAAAGGAACTTGCTGTTAATTTATTTGATATCAAAAAGGAAAAATTATGTGCGTTTCTCAATCAAAATAAATCTAATTGTATTAGTTTAAAGTTATGAATGCAAACCCTTCACCGAACTTGAAGGCGATAATATAATATAAAACGTCCAGCTTGATTCCTTTCAATACTAGCTTTTAAATGTGTATTTTAAGTTTAAATATTTTTAATTATATTTCGAATATTTTACTTTGTAGCATGTAATAAGGAGATAAAATATTCTTTCCTTTGTAATTTAGTCAAGTATTCAGAGCTCTAACTGTCTACAAACATATTTTACTAAGTCTATAAAGATATTTTGATTATATTTTATATTTTTGACATAATAAAAATCATTATTTTCTTACTTTAATGTCTCAGACGTTTCAGACAAGTAGTATGAGCCCTAATTAATATAAAGCATTATTTTGTGTAGTTTTATTTTATCAATTAATGTGAGATGTACTGTCAACTCAGTTATATCTTTCGTGAGAGTCGAGCTCGATGGTGAGTTTGTTGGGATCACACCGTGCATCCCTTGCTCGAGGGTTCGGGAGCAGCAGCGGCCTTGAGAAAAATTTTTATGATGCGTAGCACCTCGATACTAGGTTGTGAAGGACTTAACTTCAATGTGTAGCGCCTCGATCTGTAGGTTTGCTTCAAGAAGATTGGCTTGGCACTACAGAAAGCAACACCACAGCGCTATGACTTAGGCACCAGTGAAAAAAATATAGAGTAGTAGCATTGCAGTGCTTGAGCCTGTGCAAAAAAACCTAGAGAACAAAGGCTTTAGCGCCTAAGTGATCATAGTGCTACAAGATGTGAGACTTCTTATTTAGGCAATTTTCTGCTATTTTTTATTGTACTTTTCTCTATTCACTTATGAGTAAGAGTGAAGTGAAGTGCTCTAGAGTGACTGTAGTGAGGAGTTGCTTGAGTGCAGTGTGAGTTGTATAACTTGCCTTAAACACTACCATTGTCGGTCCCAAGTCCGGATGCAAAAAGTGGAGGGTTCGTTAGGTAGTTGACAGCCAGCGTAAAATTTGTCGAAATAATCATGACATGAATCCTTTAAATTATTGTGTTAATGCTAGGGCATCCCCTGGAAGCGATGCTCTGTATGGGTTGAATACAATGAAAAATGTGCTAGAGCCATTTCATTGGCGACCGGGTGTAGTGTTAAATAAGCAAGGGTTCCCACATTATGGACGGATGCGGGCAAAGAAGTTAGTCTATGAAACTAGAATTAGGTTAGGATCTTGGAATATAGGTACTCTTATAGGTAAATTAATAGAATTAATAGATATTATAGTTCGTAGAAAGATAAATATTTTATGTGTTCAAGAAACTAAATGGGTTGGTGAGAAGGCCAAGGAGATTGATAGTTTAGGTTTTAAACTTTGGTATTAGTATCAGCTCGAAATGGTGTAGGTGTGATTATAGATAAAAGTTTGAAGGATAATGTTATAAGTATTAATAGATGTGGAGATAGAATTATAACTTTAAAGATTATTGTTGATACTAAGATTATCAAATTTATAAGTGTCTATGTTCCTCAAGTAGGTTTGGAGGTAAGCTCAAAAGAAAAATTTTGGAATGAATTAGAGGGATTAATACAAAAGATACCTCTTGAAGAAAAAATATTTATGGGGGGAGATTTAAATGGACATGTTGGTAGAGTGGTAGAAGATTTTAAAAGTATTCATGGTGGTTATGGATTTGGAGTGACTAATGAAGAAGGTATGAATATATTAGATTTTGCCTTAGCTTATGATTTTGTAGTTGCTAACACTA
This sequence comes from Cymbidium sinense, assembly GCA_021442155.1. NCBI lineage: Eukaryota > Viridiplantae > Streptophyta > Magnoliopsida > Asparagales > Orchidaceae > Cymbidium > Cymbidium sinense. The sequence continues at coordinate 107,662,086 of CM038224.1, read as the reverse complement.
TATTTAAGAAAAGAGATGAACATATTACTACTTATAAAAATGGATCTAGTAAAATCTGATTGATTATTTTGATAAGAAAAATAGATTATTTAGATTGTAAAGATTGTAAGATCATTCCAAGTGAAATTTTAAGTACATCGAATTATTAGTTTTAGATTTTAAGATGAAAAGTTGTAAGAACAAAAATAAACTAAATTATTATCCTAAGATTAGATGGGGACACTTAAATAACACAAATAAAAATATTTTTAAGAGCAAGCTACAAGAAATTAGAATTTGAGATGTTTATAAGGAAGCTAACGTTATGTGGGAAAAAATATCAGGTGAAATTAAGCAAGTTGTTAAAGATGTGCTTGGAGAATCAAAAGAAAAGTTTCTTTTAATAAGAATAGTTGGTGGTGGAGTCGTGTGCAAGAAAAGATAAGAAATAAAGCATTGTTATAAAACTTGGTTTAGATGTAAAACTTGAAGAATTGGGAAATATATAAAGTGGCTTGAGATTCTAAGAAAGCAATATATGATACAAAAATTTAGCTTTAGTGATTTATTCAATAGATTAGATACAAGAAGGTGAAAGATATATATGTATAAGTTAGCCAACCAAAGAGATAGGAAAGTAAAGACATAGTTCAAGTGGGGTATTAAGGATGAAAATAATAAAATACTTTTCTTAGAAAAGATATTGAAAATAGGTGGATGAGGTATTTTGATAAACTTTTCAATGAAAGATCTGAAAGTATGATTGATTTTAGCAACCTTAATACCTAAACAAAATAGAATTTCATTTTATCATATTATTAGTAAATCTGAAGTTAGTGAAGCTTTAAAGAAAATGAAATGTGAAAAGCGATAAGGCAGGATAATATTCTAATAGATGTGTGGAAATGTTTAGGAGATCAAGGAATTTCTTGGCTTACAAATCTTTTAATGTTATTTTAAAGACTAAAAAAGATGTGAGATGAGTGGAGAAAGAGTTTGTTGGTTCTATATTTAAGAATAAAGGTGATGCACAAGAGTGTGCAAATTATAGAGGAATTAAGTTAATGTGTCATACATTAAAATTATGGAGAGAGTAATTGAGCATAGGTTAGGATGTGATACAGTTTCTCACAATCAATTTGGTTTCATGTCGTAGATCTACTATGGATGCTATACATTTGTTAAGAGGTTTGATGGAGAAGCATAGAAAAAGTAAGAATGATCTACATATGATATTTATTGATTTAGAGAAAGCTTATGATAAAGTCTCAAAAGATATTCTTTGGAGAATTCTAGAATAGAAAGGAGTTAATATTGGTTATATTCAAGTCATTAAGGATATGTATACTGGAGCTATTACTTGTGTCCGAACACAAGGAGGATTGACAAAGTATTTTCCTATTTCAGTTGGATTACATCAAGGATCAACATTAAGCCCTTATCTTTTTTTACTTTAGTTATGGATGCTCATCGAGGCATTTACAAGATGTACCTTGGTGTATGCTTTTGATGACATTCTTCTTGTTGATAAGACTAGAGGGAGTCCAACGGAACACTTGAATTATGGAGGTCAACTTTAGAGTCTAAAGGTTTTGTTTAAGTAGATCTAAAACTGAATATATGGAGTGTAATTTTAGTTGTAGAAGTTTTAGTGGTAGTGTTGTGACTTTAGGTGATCAAGTCATTAATAAGAGTGAGCGATTCAGATATTTAGGCTCTATTGTTCAAAATGATGGTGAAATAGATGGAGATATTATTAGTAGAATTCAAGTTGGATGGTTGAAGTGGAGGAATGCATCGGCCTATTATGTGATGAAAGCGTTCCACTTAAACTTAAGGAAAATTTTATAAGATGGTGGTAAGACACAATGACTTATATGTGCGAATGTTGACCAATAAAAGAGAAGCATAAGACTAAGTTAAGTGTTACGAGAGATGAGGATGCTCGTGGATGAGAGGCTTTACTCTTAGAAATAGAATGCAAAATGAGTATGTTAGGAAAAAGTTGGAGTAGCTCCAGTGGTAGATAAGATTAGGGAGAGTCGGCAGATGGTTTGGCCACATAAAGCCGCCATCGATGACCGATTAAGAGAGTAGATGCATTAGATTTGCCTTATGTTAAGAAAGGTAGAGGTAGACTTAAAAGACTTGGTTAAGATGTATAAAAATGATCTTAGTATACTTGAATTAAATGATAATTTGACATATAATAGGACACAATGATAGACGAATGATTCATGTGACCCACCTAGTGGGATTAAGGCTTGTTGTTGTTGTTGTTGGTGGTAGATTTCTTAGTGGTGTGGTTCTCAAGTTTTTTTCTCATTCTTGAATTTTTTTCACGTTAAATTTGATGTCTTCTCAATATGTTTTGTAATTTTAAGCACTGATTACTTCTCTTCAATATTTATGATTGCAAAACCGTTGGCTAAAGGCTTTCCAACACATTACAATCATAGAGATTTTGCATCATTTTTAGAACTGATACAAGGTTTTAATAGCGTTTAAAATTGTCATAATAGCTCTCAAGAACCCTTGATAAAGCCATTTTATTTGGTAGTGACTAATTGAACTCATCATAAACAAATTTGGTTTAGGATGTTCATATTAAGATTTTCTATAATTAGGAATGTAAGCAAAGTAAAACACTAGATAAATAGCTCAATACTCATTCATAGGCTTATTTACATTTGATTATTTAGATAATTGAGTCATGAAATTTTATTAAACTTTAACGCATAACAGTGCAAGTTTGAACATTAATGATAAGCTTGTTCATTAGCAATATTGAACATACTTATTTGTTGTTGTTTAAGAAATGTCTCTTTAAATACATTTAATATTAATATATGTAATTTAATTTAATTTAATTTAAGATTTAATTATGACTTAAATTTAAAAAGCTTAATAAATAAATTTAAATAAGATAATAATAATGGACTTGACTCAATTTATTTATAACCCTACCTATAATGCAGCTGTCAACTTCAAGGGACTCTAAGTTGGACAGATGATGAGGCGCACAGTCCTAAAAATGGGAATTGAAACCAGCACGCTGAGAATTTTAGGGGCTGGGCTAAGCTTATATATATATATATATATTTACAATGAGTATCTATACAATATCACACTTATCTTATATATAGAGATGTCATTGTGATTAATCTTGTGAGAGTTTAATGTCACATTTATCACCCTATTGTTAGTCTCCACTTTTTTTCATCAAACACCTTTGGAGAGGAATCAATCGGAGTCAATGCTGCTGCTAAGAGAGGTGAGTAAGCTTATATATATATATATACTTGAAGTATTAGAATTGATATGTTTATTATCTAGGGCACCAGTTAACAAAATTAATGAAACTCTCGATGAGAAAGAGGAAGTCGTGATAGATCTCATAAGACTGATTGAATGAGCAGAAAAGTTAAAACATAAACTGAAAAGATGAACATGGAAATAACAAGCTATAGCTGCATTCACTAAGCTCATTTCTCTACAGCTTGGAGCTACATTACCTACCTATATATACAAAATGTCAGTGATGTAATCAAAAGCTAATGTCCCATCCAACAGTAGAGATGGACCCACCCTCTCTTAGCTCAATGGTGAAGGAAGAACTCACCATTCAATTCAAGAGGCGCCATGAGAACATCCATGCATGGGTGATGAATGGATGCTTTGGAATTAATGCAATGACATCCCCACTCATAAAATGGGTGAGATGTTGAGTGGATACACTTCCAAAAAAGAGAGATGGAAAAGAGAACATTATATTTGCAAGTTTCAGTTGATAAAAGATCATATATAATATAATTTGTTATTGCTATGAAATCAAAGTTATATAATTATATGAAAACCTGAAAACCAAGGGCCTGAGCTAGAACTTTCACTATGTGTTCAAAGATACTCCGCTTCTCATTAGTGAGAAGAAGGTGTTTACAGAAACAATATTAGTGTAGAAAATATACAGTCAACTCCAACCCAAGGGAGAAGTTTCAAAAGCTGAACCGATCTTAGCAACCTCTTGATCGGGAGAAAGGAGCAGAATGGTCTTTTCTAGTCCTTAGGATCTGGAGGCTGATCTTCAAGCACTTGGTGGCGGGATGGGATCGTCAGCCACACCGGTGGTTCTCGAGTCTCTTGTCTTCAAATCGATTCCCTCTAAGGTGAGAATGAAGCTCTACATAGATTTTGGAGTGGCAGCCTTATGTGGAAAACTCAACCACTCCCATGACGGCCCGGCATCCCCTCATTTTGATGATGCCTTACTTTGGTGATCTTGGATTTTGATTTTACGACCGCCGACCGATTATAAATATGTCGTTTGGTGACCATTTACGGATCGTGATCCATTTTCATGTCTGATAGCTGATCCGAAATGATCGAGCTGACGACTATGCTTGATGTTGCTATGTTCCCATCGAGGTCAGTTTGACAAAGTTTTGGTTTTAAACGGTGATTAGATCAAACATTTCAAAATGCCTTGAGATTCTTAATTAATTTTAGGACGATCAATATTAAATCCTTATATTATTGATCTTTATTGATTGAATGTACTCTATCCTAAACATCAAATATTGACATCAATATAAAGTTATTCTATATTTATATTTTAAACATAAGATAATTAAATAATACATTATTACTTATATTCATTTTAAATGTGTAAAATGTTTTCAGCTTAATATTTTCTTCTTTTAATCATATTTTTTAAGAATATGAGGATTGATGGTATGGGAAAGTACTTAACGATCGAATAAGAGTATTCACTTATATATTTTATAAAATTATGATTATAAATTTAAACCATGTCAATAACAATCATATTTATTTGAAAAAATAAACTTAATAAAAGGTAGTATAAAGATAATATCTTTTTAATTTAAAAAATATATAATTAAAACTTAATGTAAGTATTTTTGAACTATAAAATTAATTTCTGTAGATAAGTAGTGAGAATAAACTGATTATTTATAGACTTGGGTTGCTGAGCTTATCTGAGAACTTCCCCCAATACAAGTGTTCAGTTTGTCAAATCAGAAATAGGATTTGATTTTGGCACTATGACTTGCCGTGCAAAGAGTAATGCAGCACCCATCATCTTTAGCTAAGTTGGTATGGGCGAGCGTGATTGAAAATTTCTTAATTTGTGTTCGATTTCTAGTTCTGATACATACAAAAAAATAAGTTAGAGCCTGAAATATGTGATTAAGTTGCCATTATAAAAAAAGAAAAAGAAAAAAGAGTAATGCAGCTAATGTGTGTGTATATATATATATATAGTTGAAGCACGAAGCTTGATGTCAAGAGTAAGTTGATCGTAAGTTGAAAATCCATCAAGACTTAAAATATTATGGAAATTTTGGGATCAAGTTAATCCTAAATTCTTAAACATAGTGTTTATAGTCAAAGTGTTTTGACGAAATCTAACAAGCCTAAGATCTCATAATTTTGACTTCATTTGAGCATTCATATACTTAAAATACATCAAATGATCAAATGAACTATTTTGAGTCGTCTGATGGAATGGTTCAAATTTTGCATATATTTACAGAAACGTCACTACTCTAATCTATAAATAGTCCCTCATTCTTCATATAAGGGGAGCCCAAAGAGAGGAGAGAGCTCTAAAGCTTGAAAATCCTCCAAGCATAATCGTGCCACCACTCGATGGTCACCAACCACCCCCGTTAGTTGCCAACCACCACCGCCACTGCCACCGGCCTCATCCCACAATGTCAGCCAGTCATAGCCACCGCCGTCGGCCATCATCATACCGACGCCGACACTATCGCCATCGCCGTCACCATCCCCACAATCTTAGGGCCATCACACACGCATGCCGCCACGACCGTTGTTCACTATCATCAAGCCAACAACAAATTAACCTAACCATGAGTTATATATTTGTTGTTGATTCTGATTCTCATTACTCTTCATATATACAATTTATAATCCATCGGGAAAATTTTGTACAAACAGATACATAGTAAAAAAATTTCTATCTAGCCTCGTGATTTTCCTCTTTCAGATTTTTCCAGAAAATTGAGTTTTTTATTAATTCTTCAAACATTTTTTTGAATTTGCAATAAAGTTATACTAAACTTTTACTCTACAAGAACTGATTTTCTGACACATAATATATATATATATATATATATATATATATATATATATATATATATATATATATATGTATATATATGTATATATGTATATATATGTATATATGTATATATATGTATATATGTATATATGTATATATATGTATATATGTATATATATATGTATATATGTATATATATATATATATATATATATATATGTATATATATGTATGTATACATATATATATATATATATATATATATATATATATATATATATATATATATATATTATATATATATATATATATATATATATATATATATCATTGATTATCAATAAAAAGATATTCAAATTCCAAAGTTAATTTGATAGCCTAATAAGGATAATAACTTAATCTTACCGAAGAAGGTTTCAATAGCTCTAAGCTCTAAGCACCTCTAATGAAAAGCCGATCCGACTATAATCATTGGAGTCGTTTCAACAATTTAAATGGAAAAAAATAAGTGAAAAAAAGTAGTTTATTTTAAATTTGATAAAATATATTTGTATTCATTAAATATAAAATAAAAATTAATTGATTAATTATATATTATATTTTCTAAAATTAATTCAATAATTGAAAATTATTATTTTAACCAAATTTAATAAAGAGTTCGTTTCTTATAGTATTAGATCAACAGGAAAATATCCACCAAATCAGAAAGGCTTTTCTTGAATTTTAACTAGTCAAAAATATAAAATTGCTTTGAATTATTAAGTTTGTATTTGAGCCTACATTTTGCCTCCAATATGATCTGAACTATATTATTAGTGTTATTTAAGAAATTATATTTTAGTTATATTTTAAAGAATATATGATGAGAAAATTAAGTTTTTAAATCTGATTTGATTGAATATGATATCTATCAAAAAATTATAATATGACTATTATTAAATAAAATAGTTATTATACTCACTATAATTTTATCACAATAGTTCTTCAATAGCGGCTTCAATATTATTTTTTCAGTTTATAACTACAATTATCTCAAATAAATATATATATATAATATATATATATATATATATATATATATATATATATATATATATATATATATATATATATATATATATATATATATATATATTATATCTTATGTTTATTCAAAAGTTTAATTTAAGAAATAAACTTCTTTTAAAAAAAGTTAAAAGAGGAAATGTTGCCAATTTAACTAATAATAATTTATCAAGTAGGACTATTATTGGTGACTAAATTATCAATAATATTTGTAGCTTTTTTTAATTTATTAATAGGATTTTTACATACACTATCACCATATTATTACATATTTATAAATTAACCAGCTTCAACTTCAAAATTTCAAATTGTCATTCTAATATTAAAATTCATAACAAAAGCCAAACTCATTTTTCATTTTTGTAAAATTCCTAACAATTTGATCGTGGCATGCTCAAATACATAGATCTCGTAGTTTAAAAAAAATGATAAAGGTGGCTAAATTATAAATGCATATATTTTAGATGATTGATTTGTAAATATCCCTGTATTATTTTATAATAATATATTGTAAAACTACTACTTAATGACCACTTCAAATAAATTTATTTATTTTTTCTTTTCTTTTAAATATTTTTATGTTGAAGTTTGCATAATTTTAAAATATATACATGCAAATTTATCAAAATTAAATTAAAGTTGTCATTAAATTTAGATTAAACAAATAAAAGAAGAAAAATAATAATGTTGAAAATGATTCATATTTGTGCCCCCTCTACAAAAAATATCTGCTCCACCATTATTTATAAATAATTAGAGTAATGCACAAATTAAAAATAAAAATATTTTTATTTTTATTCAAAATTATAGTCAATGCCCTCCTTTATTTCGGCCTGCCCTCCAATAAGTTGGATCGAACAAATCATCAATAATTTTTTATTGATATTTTCAATGTCTAAAGGCTTCTCCTACTTTCATCATGGAAGTCACCTTACAAAGTTCATGCTTGTTGTCCTTCTTTAATTATAGAAAATATATTATTCGTAGGCTCTGACTAACCCTAGTAAAACTAGTTAAACTAATTTAGACTATGCGGTTTTATTTTTTTATTTTTTCTATCTCCTATGAGATCTATATCCTCAAAAATTGTCAATATATATATGCGAAACTTTCGTATAATGTTTATATTACAAACTTTCCTCATCTATTATCGTAAATATTCTATCATGCAGTGATTATTTTCATTAATTTATATCATAAGCACCATGTCTGATACAAATCTGATAAAAGTCGCCCATGAACAGCTAAGAGAAAATATTGTAATTGAAATGAAAGCAGAGAAGAAGATAGGTTGTGGCATGGGGGGGTCCCTACAAGGAGAAAAGAATCGAAGCAGACGATGGATGTTCTCAATCTCTTCAGAACTGTGGGGCTATGATATAAAGTGAAAACTTTGCTTGAAGATGACAGACGAGAGAAGTGGAAATGAGGCATGCATGGACCCATTAGTTTATCCTAATCCACTATGTCCACTATTCAACAGTAGCAGAAGACTATATTCGAAGCTCAAGACCCTACACAGAAGATAACGTGGTTTCAAAAGAAAAAGGAATTGAAAGAGAGAGAGAGGTGGGGGCTTTCTCTTCTTCATGCGTGATCAAGAAGAGTGGATAATGGAATCATGGATGCGGCTACGGGAAGAGAAAATGAAGCAAAAGGGAAGACAAAGTTGAGAACATGGTGGACGATAAAAACACGGAGGAGAAAGTCATGAATCGGATTCCTTTCAACATTATCCATTTTCTTATTTTATTTTATTTTTCTATTTCTTTTTTCTATTTTAAATACTGAAGTTTTTTGTTGAATAAAAAAAGATCATACTCATGTACATAAATATATCTTGAACTATAAGCATAGGTAAGATTGCAATTTATTTTGCTTTATTTTTATTTTCACTTGATAAAAAAAAACGTTTGGACTGTCAATTTATTTATTATTTACAGGACAAAAATAAATAAAATATTTGACAACCGAGTAGAAAGTATGAGTCTATAAGTCTTATCATAATTAAGTTGAATTTACTTTTTAATTAGATCATCTAAGTATTAATTCTCATAAATGATTCTTATTTAAGCCTTAAATGCTTTAAGTTGCTTTCACAATAAATAATTTAAAAAGTGTAAGTGTAATAAAGATTTTAATTAATTGTAGATATGCAATTAATTAAATTCAATTTAATTAATATTTTTGTCATAAAGGTCTTAAATAATCACATAAATGGCACTAGCATTTTAATGATCTTAATTAGAATACTAATTAATTTTCAATTACTGATTATAATACTTATTTATTAAATATTATAATATTTTTGTTGAATAGTGAATTTTCCGATTACAAATTATCATGAATAAACACTAATGAAATTTTTTACCATTGATTCACTAGAAAACCAGCAGAGTGAAAGTTCTACGCATCCTGTCGATTAGTCAAAGCGCATAATTAAGAGAGAAACGTGACATTTCAAAAATGAAAAAGCTCGAAAAGAAAAAAGGGGAGCTCGCATAAAAGCTTCCACTATGTATCTGTTTGAGTACAAAGTCTTCCACGATAGGATTACAATTAAATGAGAGGAAGAGCATGATCGGTTGTAATTCTTCTTGATGTTGGGTGGAGATAGTCTGCTCATGAGTGGCGGTGTTTTAATGGCGGGGTGGGTGGTGGTTGATCTTGCTTCTTGCTTGGGATCTTCCACTTGTGGGCTTTCTTCCTCGGTTTCTTATTTCTTCCTTGCTTGGATTCTTCCTCTGCTCTTGGACTCTTCCTTCTTCCTTGCTGACTCTTTCTGCTTCCCTTTTGGACTTCTTCCTTCCTTTCCGGACTCTTCCTCTTCCTTTCCTTGCTTGGACTCTTCCTTTTTCTTCCCAGGCGGATCAATGACAAGGATCGGGGTGTGGGTGGTGGTTACGTCGAGCGGTGGCTCCTCTCCTCTTCTTGCTTGACTCTCTTCTTCTTCCTTGCTTGGACTCTTCCTCTTCTTCCTTGCTTGGGCATATTGGCGGATCGGGATGGGGTGGTGGTGGTTGGCTGACTGTCGGGTGGCTCACTTCTTCACTTCACTTCCCTGCTTGGCCTCCCCTTTGGTGTGAGAAGGCCTATTATAGATGGGAGGAGGCATTCTGCATTTGTAAAGCTCACGGTCACGGTTCCGGGATGATTTCGATCATTTGATGTATTTGAGCATTTGGATGCCCAAATCGAATTATGAGATCTTAGGCTCGTTAGATCCCGGCTCGTCAAGGCCTTCGATTTGACTATAAACATTCCATATTTGAGAGCTGTTTTGGGATTTAATTGATGTCCCAAAAGATATTTTCAAGTCATTTTAAGTCGCGATCTGTCGGTTTGACTCAAAATTATATAAACTTTGTTATCGATTTGTTGACTAATGGTATTTTGAGAGCCATATCAACCATTTTGGTTATAATATATATATATATATACATGGAAAAAGAAAAAAAAATAAAAGGATTGCCAAATTTATTTTTTATAGATGTAAGTGTTTCTTAACAGAAAATAAATATGAATTGAAACATGGTTGTCAAGCATGCCTTATATTCATATATCTTTTTTTTAAAAAAAAATAGGGCATAAAAATAGACAACAAAAGTGTCTTAAAACATTTCAATTATGATAAAGAAAATGCTATTACATTTTGTCCTTGAGTTTTTTTTTCAACAAAGCAAACAACCTAATAGTTAATTAAGAGGCTATTCAATTTGTTCAATTTTGAATATAAAGTAAATCAAATGCTAGAATTTTAAATTTTTCAATATTTGGATTGCTACAAAGTAAAAGTTAAAAGCATTTGTATCTTATTTGAAAGACTTTAAAAGGATAATTTGTGGTGTACTTAAAATTGCACATTTTGATCGAATTCTAAATATAACAATGGGTGTAAAGTGAAGACTTGACCCGACATCATCGCATATACCACCTCCATTATCATCACCATATCCATCAAACAGTGACCTCCACTCACCTGTCACTACAACTATCACCATCTACATTACATGCACTTTACAAAATAAGAACAAAAAATAATAATAAATCCCTACATTTTTAATTTTCAATAATTTAAAAGTAATCTAAATACATTACCTTCACTTTATACTAAATTATTTTTTTTCACTATATTCCTTTTTCACCCAACTAAACAGCCTCTAAGTAGAAGTGTGCGAGTGCAAGTCCCGTTGACTATTTTCCCCCTAGTTTTCATTGTTTTACTGCTACTAATAGGAATAGTTCCTAATCCTATGCACAATTAGGTCAAATTTCATGGAAGAAAAAGCACTACACGGAAATAGGTTAGGTATCACAAGAATATTCTCACATGATTTTTGATGAATTTGCTTCATAAATATTAAATATCTTTTGAAATATAAATCTATTTTCCAATATATCTCGATATTCCTATAATATAGGAATAATATTTATAAATAAATATTGATAAGATTTAAAAAAATAAATTCTGATCAATTCGGTCCAATCTTCAACTCTCTTTATTTCATATCTTTCTTCTATATTCCTAAGTGGTTCGTTAAAAAAGTTGAAAGGATCAGGACCATTTTTTTTTATGAGAAAAAAAAAATTGGAAGAAAAGGCCATTTTCTTCTAAATTAATAACAATTAACCTTTATTTTAATTTCTTTATTTAAAGAGTTTTTTTCTTTTTTTTTTTCTTTTTCCAATATCTATATTGATAACTACTGTCTGCCACTATTTTAAAGAATCTCCCCCACTAGTTTCATATAAAAAGCATCAATATTCAATCTAAGTTCAATTGCTTAAGAGGTAATTGGACTATATAATGGAATAAAATTATCCCTTTTGATTAATTTATTTAATGACTTATATCATTCATTGGTCTCCACTTCTTTTGTTTTGACTATAGTGAGGATCATGTTGGATAGTTATCCAAAAGATGGAAAGATCTCTATAAAATTTTTTTATATATGTTTCTTAGTGATGGTGGGATTAGGTGTTATGAACCACATATTAATTAATTAAGTATGATTAATGAAAGATAAAGTATAATCAATGAGCAATTAGAGAGCTTGATTGTGAGTTTTATGGCATTTATGTGATGTTAACTATGGGAAATTAATATGGTTCAAAGCTTAACTTAAAATAGATTTGGTTTGGCATAAGTTGTTGATTAGACCTACATAAACATTTGATAATGTTGAATCAAATATGTATTGAAGGAAGAGACTCAGATATTTTTTGGGTGTTTAGTATAGGGATGATCATATTTGTAATCAGTCAATTATTTATGTAGTTAAGTTATCTTTGATTGAGATGCTAGAGTTAATTGTTGATATATGAACTAATTAATTTAATGTATTAATTATAATGTAAAATCATCATTTATTAATGTATGAGTGAAGTTGCTATGGCTAATATAAATAAAGTGAAGGGGTTTAGTTAAATCTTAAATAAGAATTTCTTATTGGCATGTGAACAAAGACTCAGAGATTATATATATAAATTTATATATTAAATATATAAATATATAATAATTATGTGATAAATATACAAATATCACACGCATGGGATACCCATCAGCCCATATCTTTTGGGTTAAATTTTTCAAATAAGCACGTTTAAAAATATAATTAGCAGATTAGATACTAAAAAAAATTTAAAACTAGTCATATTGCTTTACGTAATGAGCGACTCTAATTAGCCGTGCATAATGGGTGGTAGTCTATTTTTTTTAAAAAAAAAATCGAGATCGGGACAGAGCCTCGTGATCTCGTTTTTTTTCCCAATCTTACTTCCGGAGACCTCGCCCCTTCACCGCCCTGCCACCCATTTGCCTTGAAATCATCGTTTCTTTCGGCAACCTAGCCGCTCGCAAAACCGACGGCCATTTCCATGTGAGTGTTTTAGGTATTTTTTGAGTTTTTTTGGATTTTTTTTGTAAAATGAAAAATATGCAAATGTGATGTTGATTTTTTTTGTGTTATCATGTTATTAGCTAGTATATTATGTGATTAGCTAGTATTATGATTTATATTAACTTTGGAGTGGATTTAAGCTTTTTTTGAAAGAATTTTTTTAGGTATTTTTTGGAACTCCTTTTATTTAATTTTGATTTTATATGGATTTTATGTGATATTGATTTTAGGCAAAAATGTAATGTTCTAACATTTGATTATATATGTTTATCATGTGATTAGTTAGTTTTAGGGTATACATATTTGTTGGTGGATTTGATATTTTGCAATTTTGCAAAAAAAAAATGAGAACACGCGTGCGCTTTAGTATGAATTGAGGATCTCTTGATATGTGGATAGTGGTCTTACCTTTTACTGGGTCTGAGTTAGAGCTTTTAAAATGCAATGGTAATTGTGTTCTATGCAATTTATTTTATAAAGGCAAACACTATGGATTACTTATTTATTTTCGTATAGGATGCCTCATGTGAGCTTTGTTTTGTAAAAAATGGGATGTATATTAAGTGGAGATTGATGCACACATGTATTATGTGAATTTTATTATAAACTTTAGGAATGTGTTTTATGTTGTGAATGAATTGATTAGATGTCAAAAATGAAAAATAAGATTTGGGGTTTGAAATTCTATGTGGTATTCATTTTGGTTGTCTTTATTTTATTTTAACAAAAATTAAGTCTGGTGATCCACATGGTTCTTATAGATGATTGATTTAACAGTGTGTTATTCAAGATTCTAGTCTCCAATACATATTTTGGTATTGGTTTGAATTATATATTACGGTGGCCAACTTGTTAGTATGAAATTTCTTCCCCATGTACGGTGGAAAAAATAATATATATAAGTTGATTTTTTTTGCATACAAAATCGAATCTTGAGTCACGCGCGATTCGACCGGTTTAGGATTAATCTCATATGTAGATTTCTGTTGGTGGTGTTCATTACTACTCCATTAAATGATGATGACATATGTGGATTCGGTCATTAATACAAGTATACACTGTAATTATTGAAATTGAGTATAGCGAGTTTATAATTTCAATGGAGCTAAATTTCATCCAAGCGCATCAACACTATACTATTAGAGACCATATTGAAGATTTTTTGTAGATGCTTCTAAGTCACCCATTATTAATCTTCTTTTCATTTTAATCTTATACATTGCATTAAAATGTGCAACACTAATGATAGAGATGTCTCATTCATCATATTGCCTCGACTTCTATTAGTATGGATGAATATCGTGGCGATCATGTGACACATTTACCAATTGAAGATGAGGGCTACAAATAATGTCTGGTGCAATGAGTTTTGACACAGATGATAGTGAAGGTGATATTGGAGAAGAACAATGTCCAAACTCTCGGAACGATCATTTGCTAAGAGATTACCTAATAAAATAATCAGTGTTGAAGAACACATGTTGATGATTGATTTAGGCTTGACCAAACAAGATGGGATGGGATGAACAGGCTTTGAACTTAGATGGTTTCTAGAGAATTTCATTCAGATTTAAATGAGGGGATGTGTTTTCATGACAAAAGGCGCTTGAAATTTACTGTTCAGGGTTGGTCCATAACAAACAACATGGAATATGCAACATGTTACTCTAACAAGATAAGGTTCACTATACTTTGCATACATAACAATCATTCCAGTAAGTCATGCTTGTGGTGTCTACATGCTCGGGCGAGTAAGAGGCATGGTGGTGCTTTGAGGATTTCTAGTATGACAGCCTCACACATATGTTCTCATTTGATATTGAGCACCAGACACATACAGTGCACCTCACAGTTTATTAGCTGCTACATCCAACCTGTCATTAGATACCAATTGAATTTGAAACTTAGGGAATTATTGGTCGTATGGAATCAAAATTTATCATTAGGGTGTCCTATATGAAAACTTGGGATGCACGTACAAAGGTTATACAGGCTATTTTTGGCAGTTGGGAAGAGTGATACCGTTCACTGGATCACTTTATGGCTATTGTATGTGCAATTATGCACACATAGTGTCTTTGTATTGAGTGAATCGCCATTTTGGCCTATTAGTCATTTGGGTCATCTATTTTGGTAATTTTGCAGAGTCGAGTCTTTGACAAGACATTTCTCTTGGGGAATAGAGGCACTCTTCTTCTTAGTTGAGTATTGATGCAAATAATGGCTTGTGTCCTCTAGCATTTGCAATGGTTGAAGCTGAGAGAGTCATGAAGTTGTTTTATTAGGACATTACAAGACTTGATTACTTATATGTACTAGGCTTATGTATTATCTGATTATCTAGGCTTAATGCGTCGGATCTCTCGAATCTTTTCTTGGGACACCGTCCTTTGCCATACCATCTCGAGAATTTCAAGAAGGCATGCAGAACTATAGAAATTTATGATGCTGAGTTTATGTGTCATAAGATGTCGCCATAATACGTGCAAATACATGTTATCATTCACACATTCACATGTTATAAAGAATATCTCAAGACTTGTGATGAAGTGGGCATTGAATGATGACTGATGGGATATAACATATACTAACTCATCGAGTGTTTCGCTGCTCAAGCAGAAGTGGATGATCAAACTCTAATTACATCAATTTATTATAATCTTGTATTTTACCAATTCCTAGACGCTTTTGCTTCAAGCGGGGCTATTTGGCTCGCTAGGGTATCATTGATCAGCTAGAAAAGAATTGAGTGGTACCTCCCAAATCGTGTGCTCAAACAGTTTGATTTATCACTTAGAGTGGACATGGCGCCTATAGATCCTTCATTTTCATCAGTGGAAGAGGTGATGTTGACTAAGTTGATTATCACCGTTTACATATAGTGGGAGGCGCATGATTTAATTATTGTATGGATGATGTTACACCTCTATTGACCCATTGGGTACATGCAGGTGGTATCATCACTAGCTTCATTGATCAGGCTCACCATTCCACCTACTACCTACTATCCTCCGACTCTTGAGAGGCGATGGTAATCTTGAAAGCGTATGCTCAAATATTTATATGTTATGAGAACTCGGAATTACATAGAGAACATATCTTGGACACAAGATATATTTTCACCTTATTTTGGTAGAGATCATGACACTGATATTCAGCATTCAATCAACACTTATGAGGAGTTATGCAGGGAACTACGCAAGAATATGCACATAGCTTATACGGTACATGGATCTGAGATGAAGCCAGTGTGGTTCTTCTAGCACATTGTCTCTTCTCTCACCACATAATGTAGGATTTGATGTAGGTCCATCGTCTATACCAGATGTCAGTCCATACAATTACCCATTTGGCACACCACATCTGTACTCTTATCAGGAAGTCATATTCAGTCCATTTCAGTCATGGCAGGCAGCAAGCCATCCTATGTATGCTCACCCACTAGTCCCTTATACCTATACGCAGGTCTTATGTCCCCTTCCGGCTGGACCATCACAGAGATACTGATGTTACACCCATGATGATGATCGTGAGACCGCCAGTGGAGGCGCATCGGCTGACTATTTACGACCGTCTGACACCTTTCGGTATACTCAGGGGTGACACACTTCCACCACCAGAATCATCATTAGATGTCCTCAGTTGTCGTCTGTAGTTTTAGATCATCTGATAGTTTGATGTATACTATTTTGTCAATGTTTTATATTTCCTATGTATATTGCATATCAATACACCGTTTATCTATGTTATATATTTTCATTTTAAATAATTTGCATTTTTTTCTGCGGAATATCAGAGATATCTTGTTGGTAATGAATTGTCAAATTTAGAAATTTTGGTGAAGTAGATAAAAGCTATGAATTTTTCATAGGCTGACTACAAACTTGTAATGAGATTTACATCTATTTTTTCTTGCAAACTTTGTAATAATCTATCAATTGTTGCTATTTTGAATCTATACATATCCACAAAACTTGCATGTCCAAAATCGCATCTTTCAAATCGGCCAACATAAAAAGTCGGGGAATTTTGTGTCAATTCCAACTGATACCGCTCTAAATTCCAACAATGGAAGGTGGAATCTGTAAAAGAAATTTTTGGCGGAAATTAATGTCATTGGGTGAGACCCACAATCGCTTTTTTTTGGGTCAACATGAAGGTGGTAGAAGACACTAAGGATACCAAGCTCCCTAAATTCTCGATAACGGACGACTGGTGCGATGACTATCATGGGCGGTTGCATTCAAAAGCGTGCCTCATTTTCACATTGGTGAAATCTCGCAAGGAGCCATAATCGTCTTTTTTGGTCAACATGGAAGTCATGGGGAATTTTATGCCGATTCCAACGATACCAAGCTCGCTAAATTCCGATGGACGGCACGCAAAATATCTACCGGTCACACTTCCTTCCCACGTGATTTTTTTGCGCATTGGCGAAATATGCTATGCAAGGAGCCACAATCATCTTTTTTGGTCAACATGAAAGTCGTGGGGAATTTTGTTTCAATTCCAATGATTCTAAGTTCGCTAAATTCCGACAACGTACGACTCTGGTATGGCTAAAATATCACGGCTAGTTTACAGTTTTGTTTAAAAAAAATTTCTCTGGAGTAAACGACCTACTGTGCCTAATTTTATTTTATTTTTAATATCTAATCTATTAATTATATTTTTAAACATACTTATTTAAAATTTTAAACTTTCTTTTTCCACGAGGCATCGGTCTTCATGTCAACGTCAGATGGTTGTCTTTACCTTACATCGATTAATTTGATCCTTATAATTTACGTCTGATTAGTTATGAAGAGCGGGTCAGCTAATTCAGTTGAGTAGTTGTTGGACTATTAAATATAATAATTAAGATCTTGATATTAAATTTCAATTATGTCAAATTAATTGTTATCACCTTGATGCCAAGGTTGGACAATAAGTACGACAAACTGAGTATCGATAAATGTTTAATTCGATAACAATAATTGCAACACAAACATACCAGGTACTTCCGAGGTTTGTAGCATTCCGTGCATGGGAGAGTCTTCCCCATACTATCCTTAAGCTTGAACATGTCGCTTGATTTTAGACACCACACCATCACCCTTCCTGCATCGGGTGAGGTTTGTTGCAGGACCTTTTGAACGAGACTTCAGGTAGTCGAGCACTGGGTTTGAAATCCCTTCTCGAACAATCCTTTTTGTCGATCCATTCTGAATGACATACGTGTCTCTTTGCGGTAGATGAGGAATCGCTTTACAGCCGCTGGCCGGGATCAAAAGTCTGAGTTCTGGAGACCAGCGAGCCGCCGATTAAAAACACGATTGTACTGCGTTTCTCCTAAGGGTCCTTGGGAACAGAAGGTAAGCCCATTAGATATTATTCGGCGTAGTTGATCTCTTTAGTATTGTCCTATAACGGTCCGCCATTTGCCTGTGGATGGTATGCTGTGGATTAACCGACTCTGGCGTAAAGATGTGAATGTCTTTCCGCGTGAACTGCGTCCCATTATCGGTGATGATTTTGCCTGGAATGCAGCGACAAATAATATTTTTCACAATTTGTGGCATTTGTTTTTGGTGTAATTTCAGGCTTCCACCCACTTCAAGTAATCAACGCCAAGATTATGAATTACTCGCTGCCCGAGTGCAATGGAAAGGGTCCCATTCTCATTTAGCCAAAGGGCCACTGCTGCAGTGAAGTTCTGATGGTGTATGAGTGGATTGGAATGTAACCGCTTGTTACACTTCTTTACAAACCCAATCGTGCGCCCTTCTTCATTGTAGGCATTCCTCATGATTTTGAGGCGAGGCTTTTCCTCCCAAATGTTCACCACAAATTCCACAATGAACCTCGCATTGCATGGATTAGCCTCAAGGTGGTGGCAGCACACTTTAAGAGGCCTAAGAAGGACCGGGCCAGAATGGTGAAGTTCATTTTCCCGAGACGGACATCATCAGTGGGGTCTTTGCTTTGAAAGGACATGATGGTCCATGAAGATTCTTTGGGTCCTCCGAGAGATCACCCAAGGGCCTTGAATACCGGAAAGTGGATGTCCTCTATGTATTTTCTCTTGAAAAGATCTCCTATCGTTGTTGTGGCTAACTTGAGAGGGCATCTGCCAGCTCCCTTAGAATATGAGTTATCCGATGGGTCTCGGTTGCCAAAAGAGTGACTTGCAAAAGGCTACTGGGATGGCTGGGCATCAGTCTCCCTTCAACCTTCAACTCAAGGCCGCTGGAGTGATGCAGTAATGGACTAACTTCCGACCCTCAGTCAATGGCGAAGTCTAGTCACCTTACAGGGGCCTCGTGCTGACCACATGGTGGCGGGAACTTTAATTGAGCCCGTCTAAAGTTATTTTCTTGGGAGATAAGCAAAATTCAGTACTGCAAGCTCCATCAACATATAATGTCCATTGATTTGTCATGGGTGATGAATGATCTGTTCGGTGGTGATGGGATGGTGCATTCTATTCGGTCAGAAGCACTTCAGTGACTTTATATCGGGGCGTGGAAGAAAATGAATGTCAAAACTCTCCGCTCGGAAAACCACTTCATCAACCTTCCAGATACATCGCTTTGCGTAATAGTTCTTAATGGAAGATGAGTGTGACGCGTTGATGGTGTGGGCACGAAAATCTGTCCACAATTTTTTCTGGAATGCCGTATCTTATCTGCTAGTGGATGGCGTCCTTAGTTTCAGAAAATTTTGCCGATATAGTAAATGGGTCGTTGCAATGAATTCTCCTCGTGACAAGATGGAGCTTACTGACTGAGAAAAGCGACAAGATAGATGTCGCCTTCTCTCCTGGATGGGCTTTGATAAGAGGGGGGGAAGCTTGCTCAGACTCAATGCGACATTCATCGTCCTTGGAATCCATTTCCTCATGCACCCCTTAAGATTTTGAAGAATGGTAGATATTTGTCTCCGAAGAAGAATGATAAAGCGCGAATCATTCAGGTCTGGACTTCCTTGATCGTTCTTGGGTGACATGAGTGCTTTTTTATCTTCTGGTTGCCTCTATCCCGCTGGTGACCAATGAAGCCTAGGAATTTCCAGGAAACTCCAAAAAATGCACTTGCCGGTTGAGAGCCGCATCTTGTAGTGTCAAGAATGTCAGAAGGTAGATGTAAATATGCGTAAATATCTTTGATATTTTTCTTAGCATATCAACATACCTCCATATTGTAAGATCCTCAGAAGATCTTATTCATAAGGCGCTGATATGTTGCTCCATTTTTAGTCCAATGGCATGACGATAGCATATAGTCCCACTTCTCTGTTTGGAAGGATGTTCTTTGCCTCATCCGCTTTGTTCATCCCTGATTTGATTGTAGCGAATAGGCATCCATGAAGCTTAAACAAACATCGATCTCGTCATCATCAACTAGTTGGTCGATCGAGGAAGGGGAAGCTATCTTTTGGGCATGCACGATTAGGTAGTCAGGCCGATGCGGGTCTCGAGAGCTTGGCGCTGCTACACTACGCTAGCCAACCAGTGGGGTAGTGACTTCGAATGAACTTGACTTCCGTAAGTTTGGTGATTTCTTGTTCTATGAGACCTGCAATCGCCCGAGCGGTTCTCTTCCTCATCAGGCTTGTAGGTTGAGTCAACTTTGAGGGAGCGTGACTTTCCCAGTCAATGCGGGAATGTCGATGTGCTCCGCAAAGATATCTTGATTTTACGCTTAAAATTCGTATTTTGATCAGGTGACGACGATCCACCACCTTCACCTTTCGCGATGGATCAAGAAGAGACAAATTACATCTTCAACTGGAGAAGCCCTTAGAGGCATCTTCATCTCGTAGAAAGTTCTCGATGTTAAGGTTACCGACGAAATGGTGAGGCTTGATATATGCGCTTGTATCTGACCCACTTCCGCCGATTTTACTGGCCAGCCGAATTTCATCTTCAGGTGAGGCACGGATGTGACAATATAGAGATCGAGAGGTCTCCTATTGCATATGTATGCAGCGGACTCAGGACTTGACAATAAATTGTATCAATTGGGGTTGCGTGGTCGGGAAATTCTCCAAGAGTTACGGGAAGAGTTGTCCCTTCCATATCCCGGTCGATTATCAAATCCATACGGGTGGGTTGAAGCTTCTCTTTATGCAAGCTTGGAAAGTAGTAAAAGAACATCACGAACTCCCATTGTCGATCAATATCCTTTTAACATTGAAGCATGGATCACCAACCCCACTTACGATGATAAGTGGGATCTTGATGTGGGATGCTAAGTCCCTCTAAATCTAAATCATCAAAGGTGATAGAATGGTCAACCCAGACTTCTTTACTCTCTGGCGGCAATGAATATTTGGCTGATAACACACCCTCCCGCCAGTGTTTTATCTCTCCACCAAGCGATTCTCAATTTGGTTGCCGACAGATGGTGGCGGGTTGGTTTTGTATAAACGCCTAGACTCGACGTATTAGTCTTTCAATCTCTCGCCATTGGTGGCACTCTTCGGTGGTGTGCCAGTGGGTGAAAGTGGGCAATTTTCACTTCCGGCTTTAAAGGTCAGCGACGACGCTATCATCTTCCTGAATAGCCAGTAGGATGTTTGCGTACGTGTTGAAGCATATATTTCCTCTCGATTGAGTCATCTCGAGGTCAGCCAGGAGATTTTGGGGAGGTTCTTTTGCAGCTTCTTCTTTTCCGAGATGTTTGAACATCACCTTGGGAACCTTCTTCCGCTTACGCTGGTGGTTCAAATCATTTTGATGACCGATAAACACGTCTGTGCCTCTATTCTGGACCCAGACATGGGAATGGATTTGCATTAATGGATAAGATAGAGTAGTCCTCCGAAGCACGCCTCAAAAGTTCTGGATCACTCGTATCTGTGGGGCTTCGAGGAGAATCTCCGGAAGTATTCTTTGAGGGACTCTCCATGGATTCGGATTGAATCACTGATGTTGGCAGAACTGCTCTACAAAAAATCCGAGCTCTTCAAATGATCGGGACCCTTGGCAGTAGAATGTACCAAAATCCCATTCTTTGAGAGTCGCTGGAATACGACACAATGAGGAGTCATTTCTTGAGAATGTGTGATCGTTGAAAGTGATCGTTGATGATATGCTCGTCGATCGGTTGTGCCATGCGGGTCCATGTCAAAAAATCTGAAATCGGTATGAATGATCTCAAGACGGTTTGAAGCTGGCGGAAGAATGGGTCATTGATTATTTCTGCAGGAACTCTTCCCTGCACTGGGTCATTGAAGTTCATCGCAAGCGTATCGTGGAGTTTCACGTCTGAGCCATTATTAAGTGGAGCCGGCGTATCGACCTGAAGCCTGGATGTGTGCCAAGAGTTCTCTACTTGTTGATCAGCATTCCGGGTATCTCAGGGAAGAAAATGCGGATTATCTGCCAGGGCCGTGTCTGGAACACTGGCTCTTCCGCGCGATGTTGGAACGTTTGCCGGTCCTCGCAGGAGTCGAAGAATTTCGTCGAATCCTCCATCCTGAATGGACCTCACCGGGGACGTGATACCAGTATATAGAAAGTGTTGGAGACTTGGCGTCGTTGATCACGAGAATGAGGAGTGTTGGAGCGCGAAAACCAATGACCAACAGAGATATAGTAGGGGAACGTATTTTCCACGACGGCTGTTGCTTATTTTATTCATGAATAGATCTTCGCCGTAGCCCCAAAATTATCCAACACACGAGGATATGAACACGTGGTTTATAATTGGAAAACTGCTAAGGGAAAAACCACTGGCCTTTCCTGGTTTGTAGAACTTTCTTATGTGTTCAAAGATACTCTAGTTTGGAGAAGAAGGTGTTTTCGGAAACAATATTCAAGTGTAGAAAAATATAATATCTCAACTCCAACTCAAGGGAGAAGTTTCTGCGTCTTCTTATCCCTTCTGGAGAAAGGAGCCAAGCGGGTTCTTTCTAGTCCCCAGAGGTGATCTCTGGTGACTCTCATCTTGGTGGGTGGTTAGATGGTCCTGAGTTTCCATCTGGTTCCTCTGGGAATGAAGCTATAGGTGCTTGGGAGCAAATCGTGGAAAACTCTAACCACTCCCATGGATGACTGGGAATCGATCGGTGTATTTTGTGATTGGGTGCCTTAAATGAATTAGGGTGATATCGTTAGTTTAGTTGAGCATTTCGATCAGCCTCCTTAAATATCTGTGGGTTTATTTTCATTTGGAGATCGGGGATCCTTTTCATTCTTTGGGACCCGGGTTCGGGATGTTTTGGGATGGTTTTCATTAATTTTTAGACGTGTATCAGATATATTATAAACAAATTTAATAGGGTGGCAATGATGATGTTCTTATTAAAATTTAATTATTATGATTTTAATTTTATTTAATTTGATTTAAGATGTGCTATTTATATATTATATTCAATTTAAAATAATTTTAGAATTTTAAAGTGCATTATAATTAAATTTTATGAGAATATTTTAATCAAATTAGCTCATTTGTTATGTAGCAATCTATGAAAGATCGATCAAAGCATCAAATAGTTTTATTGAAATTGGACTGGCAATCATGAGCCAGTTCTTTCATCCATTCTGTTTAAGCCCAAAATTATTTATGCATAGAATTGGCTAGAACAGGAGTTGAATCGGTGAACTGTATCGAGTTTCAAAGAATCAATAAGTTTTAAAATTAATCAAATTTAGTTTTTTTAATTAGATGATTAAAAATAATTATAATAATATATCTTAAAATTTTAATTTAGAAGAATATTCAAACTATTTAAAGATGAAGAATCCTAAATTAGAAATATTTTGAATTGATGCAAATATCATTAAATTTATTTAATTATCATGTAAAATATTAGAATCGGATATTATGACTCAAATTTAATTTTGTGATAATTGATTTTACTTTCAAATATATCTCATTAATTAATTTCAACATTGCATTATTCTCGAATAAATTCAATAACTATAAAATATAATATAACAAAATTAAAATTAAAATATATGATTGAGACTCACAATAACTCTAATTCCAAATAAAATTTTACGAAAATAAAATCTAGATAAATTGTATTAAGAACATATGTAAATGGTATGACAAAATAATAATAAAAAAGATATCCACTTCGCTTTATAATATATAATAAATTTAAATAAAATAATAATAATCAAAATCAAACTAAGGCCTTTTAGACTACGTTTTATTTATATTTTGAAGAATCTGTAGTCAAAAAATTATATTTTTCAATCTAATATGATCACTTATTATAACAGTTAAAAATCTATAGTTTGATTTGTTCAGTCACACTTTCACCACTGCTTTTTATATAATTGCTTTTATCTTAAACAGACCTCAAAATTGAATAAAATTTTGATTTATTTGAATATTTATAAAAATTTTATACTAAAAATGTTACATAATAATTATTTTATGGGAGACCAATTGTTGTGAAGAAATTACAATATAGTGTTTCTTATCTCATATTATTAGTTGAGACCTTACTTCATTCCTCGAAATCACAGGCTCTAATCTTAGGGAATGCACGAGTTAGTAGAGGTCTTATTTCATTCTCAAAATTTTAGGTTCTAATCTTGGGAATACATATATGCAGTAAAGCATAAAGGAAGATTGATATTCGGGATCGAGTTAAGTATCACTAGAGTTATCTAAAAATGATCCGATATAGCTCTCAAAAATCAAATCTTGATGCCTAAAACTATATGATTTTGAGTCAAAACCGTCGAGATCAAGACTTAAAATATCATTTGGAATCTTTGGGACATCAATTAAATCCCAAAACAAATGCTCTGGGGTTTATAATCCAATCGAAGGCTCGACATGGATCTAATGAGCCTAAGATCTCATAATTCCAACTTCATTTGGGCATCCAAATGCTTAAAATACATCAAATGATCAAAGGAATCATCCCGTCTCGTCCGAAGAGAGTGGAGTGGTATAGACTTCAGAATTAAAGAATCCTCCTCCATCTATCATCATTCCTCACATGAAGGAGCCAAGTGAAAAGAACAAAATAAGTGAAGAGAGGAATGCCGGAAAGGAAGAAGAGGAGTCCGAAAAGCAAGGAAGAAGAAGGCAAGGAAGAAGAGCCAGTCAGGGGAAGAAGAAGAAACAAGTGAGGAAAAGCAGGAAGAAGAGGAAAGCTCCAAGAGCAGGAAGAAAGTTCAGCATAGAAAGAAGAATCCAGCATGAAATCCTAATGCGCCTGCCACTACTCTCAAAGAACTCCATTACAAGTGTCTATTGCGATCGTTATTACATGCTTTTCCTCCCTCATATGCAAGAACTCAGACAGATCATAGTGTAAAGACATTTTTTTGAATGGTTTCCTCTTTTGAGATTTTCCACGTTAAAATTATGGGTGTCTCGCATTACTCTTTAATTACTCACTTGTGTCTTTGGAATTTGAAATTATCACATTTGGTTTTTACAGCGATAAAATACATCTGAATATCATCTGATTGAGATCGAGTCGTGTTTATCATTTTAGATAAGATATCACTTTAGACAGTATCACTTTAGATAAGTTTTACTGTATATGAAATTATTATGAAAATAACTCAAATAATGGAAAAATAAATAAACTATAATATTCTATGTAAATTAAAAACAAATCGCAATTTTTTTATTATTAAAATCAACAAAAAAAATCCTCATAAGAATTTTGTCGAGTTGTGGCTCTCGTGGCCAAAAAAAAAACAGCTCCGCGTGGTCAACGTTTCTCGATGAAAGATAAATAAAGATAAAAGCCAAAGTGGGATCGTGGTCCCGCGAGATCCGATGCAATCTAAACCCTCCAACCCTCATCAATAATCGTGCAATCATACGTATACCAACGCTGCTTCACCGTATATCATAGATTGAGTGGCCATAGTCCGCCGAACAACTACGCGACCGTCGAGCAATGGATGATGATCAAAGAAAGTAAACAAGATAAGGTGACGTGTAGAAATCTGATAATTGCCCCATCCGTCCAAAGCAGGACGCCACGGGAAAAATAAATTAAGAAAAAGAAAAAAAAATCGCTCTTTTCTTTCTATATAAGCCCTAGCGTTTCTCTCTTTCTTTCTCTTAGTAGTAATGGTTGATTTTAATTTTTAAAGTTATTTCTTAAATTTATCAGATATTTCTTGATGATAATTACATAATTATAAGTTTTAAAAGTATATTAAGATTAATATAATAAAAAAATAATCAGTCAATCTTTTATTAAAGTTACATAAATAAATATTTAAGTGATTAGATTTCAATTATAGTACATATTAATCAGCTGAATTTTTTATTATTTTTTAATGTCACTAGACATTGTCATAGGACTCAGACTTTTGGAAAAAAAAATAATCAAATTTATATTAAATTCATTTAAAATTGGCTTCAGTTAAGACTCAAATTTTTTTTTTTCTTTTATAAGTTATAATTTCTCGAGTTTAATAATTATAATGTGATTTTATGTATTTATCAACAATAGAGGAATTGCATGATTGAATTTTTATATATTTAAATCAATAATATTTGAATATTTCTTTATACAATATCTTAAATGTTTAGGTTAAAATATTATTTCTATTATTTTTAAAATATATAATATTAAATTTTCTTGTATATAATATTATAAAAATAAATATAAATAATTTGATATATAAATTCCCCATATGATAATACAGAAGAAATATGAGAAAAGCAAGGAGGAAGAGCCTCTTAACAGTATAAATATACAGGGCTATCGCATCTCTTCACTCCCAGCTAGCAGATCGAAATCCCCAAACTATCAGTAATCCATCAATCTTCCAAACAGAACTGATAGATAGCTAGAAATCTAAGCAACGATGGGCGGTAGCAATGCTTTCAGCAATACAGCCGCAGACGACGCCGGAGGAAGCGGCAGCAAACTCCTGGAGATTCTCAACGTTAGGGTAATTGGTAGTGGAGAGAAGGTGGTGGTGCTCTCACACGGATTTGGCACCGATCAATCAGCCTGGAACAGAATCATCCCCTTCCTTCAACGCGACCACCGAATCGTCCTCTACGATCTTGTCTGCGCCGGCAGCGTCAACCCCGACCACTTCGATTTCCGCCGATACACCACCCTCGACGCCTACGCCGATGACCTCCTCCTCATCATCGACTCCCTCCACATCGACCGGTGCTTCTTCGTCGGCCATTCCGTCTCGGCCATGATCGGCATCCTAGCCGCCATCAGACGCCCCGATCTCTTCATCAAACTAGTCCTCATCGGCGCCTCCCCTCGGTACTCTCTAAACCTAACTTTTGTTTCTCCTAACTTTTTCCCCTATTCTAATTTAGACCTTGAAATTTTAATCAGGTTTTTGAACGATCGGGATTACCATGGAGGATTTGAGCCTGGGGATGCCGAGCAGGTGTTCGAAGCGATGGAGTCGAACTACGATGCGTGGGTGAGAGGATTCGCGCCACTCTCCGTCGGAGCTGATGTGCCGGCGGCGGTGAGGGAGTTTAGCCGGACGCTATTCAACATGCGCCCGGACATCTCCCTCTTCGTCTCTCGATCGGTGTTCAACAGTGATCT
This sequence comes from Cymbidium sinense, assembly GCA_021442155.1. Taxonomy (NCBI): domain Eukaryota; kingdom Viridiplantae; phylum Streptophyta; class Magnoliopsida; order Asparagales; family Orchidaceae; genus Cymbidium; species Cymbidium sinense. Next base: position 107,634,531 of record CM038224.1, on the reverse strand, counting down.
TCGAGGCGTGCTAGGGCTTGTGCGCGTTCCGTGCTGCATCGTACAGACTTCCCGCGACGTCTCTGTTCCAATCTCGGTTGTCTCGTACCTCAAAGCCCATCTCGGCGGCCGCACCACCGTCGAGATTCTCAATACCGAAGGCCATCTTCTCATCTCTCCGCCCCCGCTCTTCTTGCTCCCGTCCTCCGCCGTGCTCTGTAAGGCTGATTTCAAAACGGCCGGCTCGCCGGCGATCGATCTAATCCTGAAGTCATCCGATAAGGACTTTTAACCATTTTAAATAGAGTAACAATGTCTTTTCCACATCTGATTGTCAATTGATAACTCTACTTAATGATTGAATGACTTATCATTATCCTCATCATTATCTCCATCCCATCTTTGATTTTACAAAATCTTATCTTTCATTCTTAAATATATTATTCATAAATTATTTTGAATTATTTTTATTTTCATATTTTCCGAATTATATTCCTCAAATTATTGTGATAAGAGGACGATTTGATTTCGCCGCATCAGGCGAAGTGGGTAGCTTTTAGAACAGAGAGTTTAATGAAGTCTGGGGATTATGAGGGGATAATTATTTTGATTTTAAAATTATTAAATATGGGGTTTGGATAAGAATCAAAGCGGCGTTGGGAGCCACCGATTGTCTGATCTGAGCTGTAAGAGTGGCTAGTGGTGTTTTAGTGGGGCCTAAGGTGGTGACTGGTGATTGGCTCGATTAAAAAGAAAGAGGATAATAAAGCTATTAAAATTAAAATTTAAAAAAAAAGAAGAAGCATGGGGGAGTTAGAACTTGTTCGAGTTGGACCATACGATTTGTCTTTTACGATATTATGTATACTTATTTAATATTGGATGACGACATGATTTATCTGATTCATAATTTTTTAATTTGATTATAATGAGAACAGATTATGATGAATATTTTATGCCCAAATTTGATCAATTTAATTTTAAATATTGTGAATACAAAAATGAATTGATTTTTTTTTGTGTGTGTGTGTGTGAGAGAGAGAGAGAGAGATTGAGAGAGAGAGAGAGTAATTTTTTATACGGGATGAAATGAATTGATTTTTTTTATAGTGTGTGTGTGTGTGTGTGTGTGAGAGAGAGAGAGAGAGAGAGAGAGAGAGAGAGAGAGAGAGAGAGAGTAATTTTTTATATGGAATGATTGAAAGAGAAATCAAATATCTTATTAAAAAAAAGTGTTGGAGTGTTCCTTTGAGGGAAGAGATAGGGGCAGGTGAGAAGTGTGGAAATGAGATTTTAGAGAGAGAGAGAGAGAGAGAGAGAGAGAGAGAGAGAGAGAGGATGGTGGGATGGAGTGGGAGAGAGAAAACTACTTGGTAAAAGTGAAGAGATAGGGGGAGTTTATTAGAAAGAGAAGAGGGAGAAAATATTACATATCAAGTCCTGATATAGTTTTACATTAGGACTTCAATCATATTATGCCACCTCTGTTTAGCTTTTTTTAATTTATATTAAAATTAATCTAAATACCACATGTCTCTTTTATTGAATGAGGATATTTATAATTGGAAGAGAATGGCATATCTTAATCGTCAAAATCGCTCTTCAAATTCGGACAACGTCAAATGATTCATTTGATCATTTGATGTATTTTAAGTATTTGAATGCTCAAATGACATTATGAGATCTTGAGCTTGCATTTAGATCCAGGCTGAGTTCGAGGACGATTTGATTAAAGCACTCCATGTTTAGGGATTTATGAATTTAAGCGATATCCAAAGTTTAGATGATATTTTAAGTGCTTGATCTACGGTAGTTTGATTGAGGATCAATTTGCTTTTGACATCAGATTCGTGGTAGAGAATTTTTGATCATATCTTCCTCTATTTTTGGATGGCGTTATTATCTTTCCAAAAATTTATATCTATCTTGAAAAAATAAATTATTGATTAAATTTACGGGTAATTCATACATTTTGAGAGAATAAATGACGCGGAATTATGATCACAGCGGTGCAGGGGACGGATGTGTCTGTGGGTATATTATATCGCAGATTTGGGGTTGTGGGCCCATCCCGGACACTGAGCGCCGCGGGTGTGGTGGCTGGCGGAGATGGACGGCAATGTGGTTGGCAACCGGTGGTGGTCGGCGATCGTCAGTGGTACGATTATCTTGGAGGATTTTGAAAGCTTTAGAGCTCTCTCCTCTTGCTGCCTCTATATGAAGAATGAGGTGTTGGGAATTTTTTAAATGTGATTTCATATGAATTTAATTATCATTATGTTATCTTATTTTTAAGCACTGTTAATTTTTGTGATCAAATAAAGATTAATTAATTTTGAGCTTTTGAGACATCTTATTAATTTTGTATGAAATTATCGTGTAGAGTGGGCATTTTTTTTAATGATGGTGAAATAAAATGAAATCTTTCCAGTATAAATATAGGGTCACGTCCTATTCAAGGGTAAGTTACCTTTTCATATCTCATCTTGAGTGAAAAGACTCTCTCTCTCTCTCTCTCTCTCTCTCTCTCTCTCTCTCCCACTTTAGAAGTGTAAGGCAAAATCTGCATTAGCTTTCATTGGATTTTACGATTACGTCTTGATGATTTGACATGAGATCTGGGCTAGATAAATCTATTTTTTATCTTTATATATTTCCAACAAGTGGTATCAGAGCGGTTATCATGTTGAATCGTTGAGAAATAATTTTTCCTCTTTATCTTTTGTATTGATTATTTGAAAATTTTAGATCAAAGTACATGATTCAAATTTTTTTTGAGCGAATGATTTGATCATTTGCATGAAGGATCGATATGCATTAGATGACTTTTCTATTATAGGAATATGAAATATTTTTCTGTCTATTGTTTATAATATGAAACAATATTTCAGATTTATAATTAAAATAAATAAATCTGAAATATCGTTTCATATTATAAATGATAGACAGAAAAATATTTCATATTCTGCAAGTCATCAGGATATCGATACTACTGAAATGATCAATCATTTAGAAAAAATTTGAATACGATCTTTTGATCTAAAATCAATCTGAAAGATGAAAGAAAAAAAATTTTACGATATTTTAAAAACTTTTAAAATGTCGGTGGGAGTAAAATTCATCATCCATCTTTGATGTTGATGATATTACTGAAGGAGGTTATAGGCTTTTGCATGAAACCAATAAACTTCTTTCAGATAAATTTGAAATGAAAGATCTTGGGAATCATCGTCAAATTTATACAAATTTGATTCGAGGTATACTTGATTTATCACAAAAGGCATATATTGATAAAGTCTTAGTAGATTTGGCGTGAAAGATTGTGCCTTAGGAGATACACCATTCTTAAAGGATAAATTTAGTTTGCTTCATTGTCCATTGTGAAATGAATTTGAAAGAAGAGATGGAAAAGATCCATATGCATCTGCATGATAAGGAGTCTTATGTATGTTTGTAGTTCGGCGTCGGATATTGCGTACATTGTTGGAATGCTTGACAGATATTTAAGTAACCCAGGAATGGATCATTATAAAGCAGCAAAAAAAGGTTATCGATATCGAGAGAACAAAACTTTATGCTCATGCTCGAAGATCGGATCATTTTGAGATCATGGGGTACTCAGATTCGATTTTTCTTTGGTTCTTGATAGAAGATAAACTTGGTTATATTTTCTTATTGGGAATTTATATCGTAGAAAATTGTTAAAATCACTTATAAAGCTTTCTTATGGAAGCGAATTTATAACTGTTATGAGGCAAATCAAGGAATATGGCTACAAAATTTTATCAGGCTAAATATTTTTGATGGAATAGAGAAAATTAAAATAAATTGTAATAATAAATTTGTTGAATTCAAAGAACAACCAAGAGTTAAAATCAAAGCATATTGACATAAAAGTTTCTTGTTGTAAAAAAGAAAGAAAAGTTCTGAGTATCTATTGAGCAATATTAGTACAAATTTTATGATTGTAGATCCACTTACAAAGGTTTACCACTAAAAGTATTTCATGAGCATGTGGCTCGTATGGGATGGGAGTGATTTACTTTGATGATATCTAACATCTTGGGAGTTTGCTTATGTTGTTCAATGATTATAAATATATTTTTTACATTCGAATAAAGTATTATTATTATCTTATAGTTGAAAACTCGAAATAAAGTTATGTAGTTTCAATTGCGGTTTAGCATAAATAAATGAAACTATATGTATAACTCTTTTGAGTTATAATATATAAAGAAAGTTGGAAATAGACATGATGATATGATACATTGAAATTTTCTACATATCATATTGTCATTAATATTGATTTAGTGATAATGATTAGATCTTATTATAGAAAAATTATAATAAAAGCTCACTTTGATTATGTCGATATTATTAATGGACAGAATCTAAAGATGTTTCTCTTTAAAGATAGCAAATATTTGCTCTTAAAGTATTTAATAATGTATAATTGTTAAGCGATCTATATATATGTGGTGAGAGATTATTGGGAATTTTTTTTGAATGTGGGCATATATGAACAATTATCGTTATACGTTATTTTATTTTAAGCATTAATTTTTGTGATCAAATAAAGATTAATTAATTTTAGGCTTTTGAGACATCTTATTAATTTTGTATGGAATTATCATGTGTATAGACAGGGTATTTTTATTTTATTTTAATGATGGGCTGAAATAAAATGAAATGCACTCAAATAGGATCATAGTCATTCTGGTGAAGTTCTCATTTTCCTCATTATGTCTTGTGAGTGAAAGAAGGCTCCTCTCTCTCTCTCTCTCTCTCTCTCTCTCTCTCTCTCTCTCTCTCTCTCTCTCAAGAACACCCTTTAGAAGTGGAAGGCCAAAATCCCGCATTAGCTTTCATCATGGATTTAATCGCTTAGATTACATCTTCTTGATGATTTGACATGAGGCAAGCTAGAATATAATTTATTTTTTATACATATTTTCAAGTCCATCAGATGAGATGAAATAGAAGTTGTTTCATATTCCCCTTTCCTTTTTTTTTTTTATAAATCTAAAATATCATTTCATAAGCGATAAGCGAGAAAAATATTTCATATTCCTCTAATAGAAAAGTCATCTAAGGATATCGATCTTTGCAAATGATCAAATGATCATTTCAAAAAAATTTTGAATCATGTATTTGATCTAAATTTTAAATAATCAAATCTGAAAAGATGAAGAGGAAAAATCATTTCTGGTGATTGATAACAATCTGCAGGTCTTATGATCATGAAGCATTCCATTCTATAAATCATAGGAGGTGCAATGCTTGAAGAGGAATGTGCTAAAAAATTTCTAAGTCAAATAACCAGGTTTAGTTAGTTACGAAAAGGATTGAAAGTACTTTTAAGTAAACTTCGTTGATAAAGTAAAGGCAATGGAAACATAAGGAGTACATTGTAGAGATGTCTAATTTTGTCATGAGGCTAAAATTAGAGATGTCGATGATATTCTTGTGCACTTGATTTTGATCTCTCTTAAAATTTAATCCTTTTAAGATAAGTTATAATACTTTCAAAGGAAAAATGGACTCTTAATGAGCTCATTGCTGATATGAGGAAGAGAGAGATTAAAACATGAAAATAGAAAAGTCCAGCCATTTCCTCTCATTGGCGTGTTGCTAAAGAAAAGAACTTATAAAGGCAAATGAGCTGAGACAAAGAGAAGGTTCTGAGAAACAAGATAATCTTTGTTACTTATTTCTTTTGCATGAGAAAGGTCATGAAGTGGTTGGTGAAAAAGGATAAATTTCTCAACTTTGTTTGTTTTGAAGTTAATTTATCCTTAGTACTAAATCACACTTGGTGGATAGATCTGAAGTCTACACATAAGTGTGACTGAGGGTTGTCTAAGGAGGCAGAATGTCGTCAACTAATCTTTGAAAAATTCATCTATGTGTGAAATGATGATAAAACTTTGAAATATGATATCTTTATATAGATTATATCTAGAATCTGGTTGTATTTTGAATTTACATGAGACTTTTTATGTGCCATCATTTAGACGAAATTTAATTTCTATTTCTTGTTTAGACAAATCCGGTTATTCTTGTTCATTTGGAAATGAAAAATTTAGTCTCTTTCAGTATTCAAATATTATTGGTACTGGTTCTTTGATTGATAATATATAAATTAGATATTTATTCACAAAACTTTGCGCAAGTAATTTTGGTACAAAGCAAAATTAATAAATGAGAATTCATATATGTTATGGCACAAGCGTTTTGGGATATATTTCTAAACATAGAATTGAAAGACTTGTGTCAAAGGAATTCTTGATTCTCTTGATTTTTTGAGATGATAAAGTCGTATAGAGCGTCAAGAAAACAAACAAATATCGAAGGTTGGTGCTAATAAGGGTTTAAACATCTTGGAATTAATTCATCTCGATATTTGTGGTCCATTCCTACATTTCTTTAGAATGGCCAATAGTATTTCATTATTTTCATGAGCGATTATTCGTTATGGTACTTATACTTAATTTATGAAATCACAATCCTTGGATGTATTCAAAATTTTAGAATGCGAGTTGAAAATCAACTTGGAAAGAAAATAAAATTTGTCAAATCGACCATGGTGGTGAATACTATGACATATATGATGAATCGTGAGCAATGTCGGCTTTTGCCAAATATTTAGCGAGAATGTGGTATCGTTCCTCAATACATGGGGACTCCAGTCAAAATGGTGGTGTAAGGCGAAATCGGACCACTATGGATATGGTTAGAAGTATGATAAATCATTCTTTTTTCACTTTAGAAAGCTTAAAGGCTGCGGTTTACATCCTTAATAGAGTTCCAAGCAAAAGCGATGGCTAAAACTCCATATGAATTATGGATTGGGGGTAGTATTAGACATCTTGTCCATATGGGGATGTCAGCTAGGCCATATAGGCTTTAATGAAAGAAAATTGGACTCAAGCTATAAAATTTTATTTTTTGTTGGATACTCAGGAAAGATTCGAAGGGTTTTAAGTTTTATGACTCTTCAAATAAATCCTTTTGAGGCGGGCTTGAATTTATTGAGGAAGTTGAATATGATGGGAGTAATAAATCTAAAAATTTTATATTTGAAGAGCAATTTATTACTCTTCACTGATTACAACGAGAAAATGATCGAGATAATTTTACGATCATATTCATTTTGTAATCTGGATAAACAAAATATTCTTGAGTTAACTCCCACTCATGCGAGGAATCACAACCTCAAATTGAAGTGTCATTAAGAAAAACTTGAGAGGAGATTAACAATTTGAGATGATTATGTTATGTATCTTGAAGAAGAACATGAGTTTGACATTGGATTGGAGTGATCCAATCTCTTTAATTAAGTCAAACAAAGTGTTAACTCTCATAAATGGATAGAAGTCATTGAGGATGAGATGAAATCAATGAAGACAATGATGTTTGGGATCTTGTTGAATTACTGAAATCGATTAAAACCCATTGGTTGTAAATGGATTTTAAAACCAAGCGTGATTCAAAAATGGAAAGATATAAAAGCCGTCTAGTTGTTAAGGTTTCACTCGAAAGGAAGACATTGATTATAAAGAGACTTTCTCCCGGTTTCTTGAAGACTCTTTTAGAATCATTATATGGCAGTAGCTATTATGATTTAGAGTTACAGATGGATGTAAAGATTGTATTTCTCAATGGTGACTTTGAAGAAACTATATATATGGTGCAACCAGAAATTTTCAATTTTCTGATTCAAAACACACACAAATTAAAGAAATCCATGATGATTTAAAAGCAAGCTTCCCATCGATGGTATAAGAAATTTGATTAAGTGATTACTTCTTTTGGTTTTAAAGAAAATACTATTGATCGATGGATTTATCACAAAATAAGTGGAGTAAATTCATTCATCTCTTATATGTTGATGATATTCTACTAATAAGTAGTGATATAGGCCTTTTGCATGAAACTAAGAAATTTCTTTCAGATAAATTTGAAATGAAAGTTCTTGGGAATGCATCTTTTGCGTTAGGTATATAAATTTATCGAGATCATTCTTGTGGTATACTTGGTTTATCACAAAAGGCATATATTGATAAAGTACTTAGTAGATTTGGCATGAAAAGGCTTGCACCGGAGATACACCCATTCTTAAAGGTGATAAATTTAGTTTGCTTCAATGTCCAATAAATGAATTTGAAAAGAGAAGTAAAAGTTCCACTTATCTGCGGTAGAGTCTTATGTATGCTTTGTTTATGCCATCAGGATATTCGTACATTGTTGGAGATCAGGATATTTAAGTAACTTGGAATGGATCATTGGAAAGCGGAAAAAGGGTTATCTCACCTGAAGGGACAAAGACTTTATGCTCACATATCGAAGATCAGATCATTTGGAGATCATGGGGTACTTCGATTCTGATTTTGCTGATTGTCTCGATAGTAGAAGATCCACTTCAGGTTATATTTTTTTATTAGTTGTAGGAGCTATATATTGGAAAAGTGTTAAACAATCACTTATAGCTTCTTCCACTATGGAAGCAGAATTTATAGCTTGTTATGAGTCAATTAAGGAATATGGAAAAATTTTATCTTGGGCTAAATATTTTTGATGGAATAGAGACCATTAAAAAATAAATTGTGATAATAAAAATTTCTTGAGTTGTATTCAAGAACGTCGGAGTTCGTCAAAATCAAGCATATTGACATAAAGTTTCTTTGTAAAAGAAAGAGTTTAGAGTTCTCAAATATCATTGAACATATTAGTACAAATTTTATGATTGTAGATCCACTTACAAGGTTTACCATAAAGTATTTCATGAGCATGTGGCTGCGTATGGGAATGGTTTACTTTGATGATATCTTAGCATAGTGAGAGTTTTATTATGTTTGTTGATGATTATAAATATATTTTTACATTCGAATAAAATATTGTTATTATCTTATAGTTGAAAACTCTGAAATAAAGTTATATAGTTTCAATTACAGTTTAACATAAATAAATGAAACTATATGTATAACTCTTTTGAGTTATAATATAGGACCGGTTAGAAATAGGCATGATACATGATCCTTTCATGAAATTTTCATGCAATATCATCTTGATCTATGTCATTAATCATATTGATTTAGTGATCACTAGGTCTTATTATAGAAAAATTATAATAAAGATCACTTTGATTATATATATTATTAATGGAATGAGTCTAAAGATGTTTCTCTTTAAAGATAGCAAATATTGAGCTCTTAAAAGTATTTAATAATGTATAATATATATATATATATATATGTGGCCAGAGAGATTGTTGAAAATTTTGAATGTGGGCTCACAATATTTAATTACATTATGTGATATCTTATTTTAAACTTATTAATTTTGTGATCAAATAAAGATTAATTAATTTTAGACTTTTGAGGCATCTTATTAATTTTGTATGGAATTATCAGTGTAGAAGCGGGCATTTTTTTTTTTAATGATGAGAAATAAAATGAAATCTCAGTATAAATAGAGGTGAATTCATTCTAAAGGGTGAAGTTCTCATTTTTATATCCCATCTTGAGTGAAAAGAAGGCTCTCTCTCTCTCTCTCTGAAGACTGAGAAGTGGATTAAAGCAGATCAGATTAAACTCTTATTAGAAACTGATGGTTAATTTCTTGATGATTTGACATGAGATGCAGGTAAGATAAATCTATTTTTATATATTTCATGATGGGCTATTTATAGATTGAGGGTAGTCTGCAATAATATATGCAAAATCAAAACAGCTCTCCATTGAGGCATCAAATGATTCCTTTGATCATTTGATGTATTTTAAAATATTTGAATATGCTCAAATGAAATCAGACTTATGAGATCTTGGGCTTGTTCGAGGCCCGTCGATTTGGTATAAGCATGTTTCATGTTTACATTTATGGATTTAATTGATATCCAAAGTTTTGATGATATTTTAAGTGTTTAATCTCGACTAGTTTCATGAGGATCAACTTGCTTTTAACATCAAATTAGTGCTTCTAATATAATTTTATATCATATCATATATATATATATATATATATATATATATATATATATATATATTATTATATATCTTATATATAACATTAACTAATTTATATCGACAGGCAATTAAACAAAGCTGCTCATCGAATTAATTAATGGTTGGGAAAAAGTCGATCAATCTTAAAAATCAAGTATTATAAATTATCCGCATAAAAATGTGAATTTTTAATGCTAATAATTCTTGGATGGTGTTGTGTTTAATGTCTCTGCGTGAAGCAATGGAGAAACCATAAAGAACACACAGAACCGCGATGAAATTAAGGTTTGGATCCGAAAAGAACTGATGAGCAATGGTCTCGATCGTAAATCCGATCACGGATTTGGTGTCGATGAAGCGATCATGGACGACGATGGCCATGAACGTGAAAGTTTCTTGAATTGAATCGATGGCGGATCAGTAATGGACAAAGGCCGGATCTGATCAGATCTGTGCGGATAGGATCAGTGGAAAACCCTATGGGGGTTATGTAGCAGCGATAGCAGCGGGAGCGACGAGACCGCTTTGGAGAAGATGGAGTCTCCGGCGGAATCGAGGGCACAGACAGAAGAATGATAAGAGGCTGCAATCATGCATTACCTGAGGGAGACACCGACGATGATGAATTTCTCCTCGACTAGAAGAAGATCAGTCGAATGAAGCGGCGAAAGAGCCATTCCTGTATGGAATTTCGTCTTCTTGTATTCGAACTCTCAGAAGAAAGAGAAATTAGGGTATTTAAATGAGGGAAGTTTGTTCATTCATTTCGTGTTATCATCATCTTTAAATTAGGGTATCTAATAAATACATTGTCTTAAAATAATTAATTTTCTCTAATTAATATACTTTTAAATATTAATTGATTATAAGCTTATGCACAACTGCTACTTACGATAAAATCGAAAATTTAATTCATTCATAAATAAGAAAATATTTTAAGAGACAACAACGCTAAAAATTAAGAAATGAATTTGATCTAATTAAAATGATTCCATTAATATATATTGTTAGTCATACACCTTTCTATTATAAAGGATGTGTTGATATAATATAGTAATCATGAATTATGTATGATGGATTCTATGATAGAGGTTAAATGAGTCTTGAGCAATTGAAAATATCATTAAGGAATCATTTAAAAAAAAAAAAGAGATTAAAGATAAAAAAAAAGTCTGATATAAATCTCTCTCTCTCTCTCTCTCTCTCTCTCTCTCTCTCTCTCTCTTTTATAAATCTCATTGTTATTGTTAGGAGTCATAGTTTATAATGCCATGTTTGATGTTATGAGTGATGGAAAGCGACAAAATGAGCGGGTATCAGTCTTAAGAGTGATAATATGCATCATATCGCCAATGATGATATCCAGTATCATTCGATAACGCTTATTATAGGGCATGTGGCTTGCACAACCTTATAAACGAGGATATATGCAATATTTTTTGGCTATGGCAGGAGATAAAATTGGTGGGCATCAGTATTGATACCGATGGCATACATCAACCTTCTTTATAAACAATGGTGTGTGAAAATATTATTGGTGACAAATTTAGCTTAAGATAGTAGTTAGACAATGATGGTAACCCAATGGTGATGGCTAGAAGACTCAAGTAAAAGTGGTTAGGAGATGCGTGGTGGGGCGATGGATTGTGGTTAAAATGTCATAGTCAAATCACGTGGTGAATTGGAATTGTAACAAGCTTCAGTCATCGACAATCCTCAAGCAGAGCTTTCTACAACTCAAAGTCTAAGTTTAGCTCCAAGTTATCCCCTTAAATGAAAAATGAAGTTCGATTTATAATTTGTTTTAGTGTCATTCTAGTAATTTCAACTAAAATTTTCAAAACGATCTATTAAATGTCATGTATTAATTCCCACAATCATAAGCTTTAATATTATTTAAATTAAGTGATCTTAAACTTATTGGATTCTTCTTATCAAGATAATTACTTAAAGTAAAAAAGTTATGAGATTCAAAAATTGCTTTGTCTCCAATTAATGTAATGAAGTTTTCAAATATATTTTAAGTCTCAAATCACTTTGATGTTATTATAATTATATCATCAAGATTGATTGTTTAACTAAGTATTTGTTTAAATGAATAATATTTTTATTTGTCGAAATCACTGTTCCCTTCTCACGTGTGAACCACATGAAGTGAAGTAAATTAAGGGACAAGAAAAAAAAAAAGATGTGATTGTCCGGTTCAAAATTTAATTGAGATAAAATTGAAATTATTAAATTAAATTTAAAATACGTATATTATAAATTTTTTATTACTTTTCATATAATAAACTTATTTTAAAATAAATTAAAGGACTTCGAGATTAATCATAATTTAATTTTATTTCATCTAAATTTTTCTTGAAAATTTTTATTTGCAGATTTTAGCAGCGGTAACAAAACTGCTGTCTATATGTTAGCTTACAGCAGCAATTTTAATCGCGGTTTAAACCTTTGAGTTTTGATTTATTATTATGAAATGTAAATATTATGATTGTTTAATTAATGTATTATAATAGGAATTGTCATATAGAATTGAACATATAATGTAAGTAGGTGATATGTTGCTTATAACATTTAAAAAAATTAGTTTTTTAAGAAAAAAAATTTAAACTTTGTGGCGATTTAATCCGTCACTTTTCTGAAATTCCATGACCATTTAAACGATCATTATTGTCCCACAAATATTGAAGTTTAAGAGTATATTTGAGACAGTATTTTTATTGTTTTATTTTTTCAAAAAATAGCAAAAAAATAAAATAATTTCATTTGGCTAAAATTTTTTGGTTATATTTCAGAAATTTTTATAGTGAAAATATTATTTTAAGAATCAAAGTTATTACAGTGTGATGATTATCAGAAATTATTTTTTAAATTTTTTTAAAAAAATATTTATAACATATATATCAACTTTTTAAAAAAAAATTTTCTACACTAATTTTACAATTAAGTTTTCAAAATATATGGTCCAAACAGATCCTAGACCGCTATAATTTTGTTCATTACAGCGGTTTAAATTATTGTGATTAACCACAGCAAAAAAAATTTCTTGTCTGTTGCGAAATCGCTATGTAAAGTATTTATGATGAAAAGAAATGCGGATGAAAAGCAGCGATTTTCAAACCACTGCTATTTTTTTTAGTAATGATTTTAACCACCGCAAATTACATTAAAAAATGCTATCAAAATCAATTTCTTCTCTAATGGTTATGAACTAAAATCATTTTCGTTTTATTTATTTTTAAGAAAAATAATATAAAAATCAACCAATTTATTAATTAATTAATGTTGCTCTGAAAACCTGATAGATGAAAGTTCTCACGCTTGTTTAAATCAGCATAATTAAAGAATGAAAGAAACCTTAATTTTAATAAAAGATGAAATTAGAGAATCAAATTTTCACTATGTATGTTTGAGTATCTTCACGATAAATTTATTATAAAGAGAAATAATTAGAAATTTTAATTATTCTTGATTAATCTTGAATTTTAGAATTATGATTATAACTAGGTGGCTGGTTGATTACCGGGCAATCTTCTTTCATGATCTTGCTTGAGGATCTTGCAGCTCTCTCTTCACTCAAGAGAATTCTTCGCTGACTCTTATTTTCTTTTTTGATCTTCTCTTCTTTCGCTCTTTCTTCTTCCTTGCTCTTCCTCTTCTCTTGGACTCTTCTCTTCTTATTGTTGAATTGAACAGATCCTGACGGCGGTGGCCTTTCGAGGTCGGCATTTTTCTTCACTTGTTTGGTTCTTCAGACTTCACAGCAAAGAGCACTTGAGGAATGGAGGCTTTATTTATAGATGAGATACATTAAATTCATGTAAGGATACCATCTCGATCGGACTGATGATTCTTTGATCATTTAATGTATTTGAGCATTTGATGCCCAAATGAAGTCAATTATGAGATCTTAGGCTCGTTAGATCCTCGTCGAGCCTTCGATTTGATTATAAGCAACATTTGAGAATTTTGGATTTAATTGATGTAGATTCGATGATATTTTAAGTCAATCTCGTCGGTTTTGATTAAATAAATATTTGTCAGATTTGTTTTTGGTGGTATTTTTTGGATATCAATTAATTTATTTATTTAAACAAATTTAATGTGTAGAAAATCCACTCGATTAAAATTTTAATATCTTAAATAAATTTGAAAATGAATAATGTAAAGATTCAAAATGCATTTTTAAAAATTTAAAAAAAAAAAATTCAGAATCACAGTTTCATTAAAAAATATTATTTGAATTCACCCAAATTAATATTATATTAATAATAAGAATCAAGTTGATGAACCATCTCATGCGTCTCATTATTATCCGTTTAATAATGTATCATATAATTTTAACTGATTTTGTTAAAAAATTTGAACGAATTAAAAAAGTGATGCTATCTGATGAATTATTATTTTTTTTACAATGTTTTTGTCGTTATTATTTCATTTATTAATGGATTTCCCTCTTTTTTGTGTATTTTATTATAATAATATGTAGATAAAATAATATATATATATTATATATATATATATATATATATATATATATATGCTATAATATATATATATAATATATATATATTAATATATATATTATAATATATTTTTTATTATGTATATATGCATATGTTTTATATGATAATATATACATCATATATACTATTATAATATATATATATTTTATATTACTTATATATATAATATAATATTTGTCATATGTAATATAATATATTCATATTATTATATATATGTATATTAATATTATATTATATATATATATATATATATATATATATATATATATATGTATGTATATATTATTATGTCTTGTGGTGCTCAAAATTCATAACTCGACAAATTGAATTGAAGAGAGTATGATTTAATGATGTTGGTGTAATTTTAGAAAATGATAGTGATAAAATATTCAGATTTCTCATTTTTGACTTTAGATCCGGTTTTAGGTTTCCTATGTGCCATATAGTTAATTACTCTAATAAGTGAGAGAACTTTCGATTAAAATTTTAGTTTAAAATGTGTGGCGTATAGTAGATATGGAGTTTAGAATTTAAGATTATGAAATTCATCATTTAATCCATGGTTGGGGAATGATGACATATGATCTAGATCTGGTTGTCATCCACATCCGATCCCAGTCTACTTAGTAAGAGATATAGTTGACCCTACAATGATCCTTAGCAACACGGGTTTCGTCGTCATCTTATAGACCATGGTGGTGTTTTTTTAAGGAGACAATTCTTTTAATGAGGGTTGTTGTCTATCAAGTATACCCATGATTCATACTCAAAAGTTAGATTGGAAGCATATGCGATGTGATCGTAATATAATGGAGTTTGGCCAAATCACCGTCGAGGACTCTGGTCATGCTTTCGTCAAAGAGCCTCACCAAGTCATGTAGTCAGATGGCACGGGCCACGTCCTTACTAGCGTGAGATTGATTAGGAGTGAACATAGTAGAATATTTGATTTGATATTTACTCCTTTGTGAGCTATAGTTTTTTTTAATTTGTCACATTCAACAAACTATTACAGAATGTAGATTGATTGAGTTTTGCTTTAAATTTTTAATGATTGAATTTTGTTTAAAGTTTTAGATTGATATTTGATTTAAGTTAATTTGATTTGAAATTAGATTCACATTTTGATGGAAGTATCTCCTTTGGTTGAAATCACCATTCAACACAGTCATCATCGGAGTAGTTAATTGATTGAATCAAATATATTTGAGAACTTTAGATCCTGTCAATTATGTTTAACTCCCAACAGAGCATTAGATCTACTATCATATGACAGGATTATCTTCTCAGATATTTTACTAAGTTGAAATTCTTAGAATAAATTTTTATGATTTGTTAACCTAGACCCACTCCTAAGACTAAGAAGAAACCGACATCCTCTTACTTGAATTTAAATATTAGATGTGTTGGGGCCATGATTTTTTTATGCTAGATAATTTCATCTAATTAATAAAGTCATTGACTTTGAAAATTATAACTAGAATGAAATTCTTAGTCTTTGATTGCTTGATGATTTTTTGTAGAATTTAATTTATTATTGTCTTTTTCACAAGAGTTGAATCTGTCATTTTATTTAAAAGCTTGTATATATCTTTCAATGATTAAGTTAAGCTACTGAAAATATCATGTTATTATATTTGCAAGTTCACGTAAATTGAAATGCTTGAATATTATATTTACTTGAAAGTGAATATAAAGAGTTCACTTTATTTAAGTATTTACATGTATCTTGAAGCTATAAATTCAAACAATAGTTTAATTTATTATTTTACATGAAAATTCAACCCTTCAGAGATATTTCAGTGAATCAATGGAGTGTAATATTCAAGTTAATTCCTCATTTTTTTGAAGGTTCCTCATTTAACTTGTTTCTTATTTTCATAAATAAGGCTATGGATTTTTGCATTTTTATGAAACATCCTTAGATATTTCAAGCTTACAAATAGATCAACCCATATTATGAATATAGCTATCTTTTCTCTTTTCAATTCAATCTTCAACTCCATAGAATTCCTCCATGCAAATGTTTGTTTTTAATTAGGTATTATAGCCAAAAATTCAAGTACCAAAACTTCAAGTGCTTGAATTAGAGTTAGTTATGTTATGATATGCATATGAAACTTATTTAAACTCTCCCACATTCATGTCCCCCCTTTTTTTGTTTGAAAAATTTGTAAGAACATGAACTCACTTAATTTTTTTTTTGTGAGAGTGAGTCCTTCATTACTCCCTCCAATTTCTATAAATAAGGCCATGAGAGGGTATTACATTTCATTCCATTTGTTTGAGGAGTTGGAGTGTTTGAAAGAGAAGAGTTACTTTTTTTTAGTGGGCTTTCAACTCCTCCTAGATAAATCTTATAAGTGTTTTTACCTCTTTTTTGATTTAATGTTTTACTTTTGTACTCGTTATATGTTCTTTTCCCTCTCCTCTTTTTCTTCTTGTTTGACACTTTTAATTTGAATTTAGTTTTAAGTTTCTTTGTTTATTGCCCTTAAGATAATTTTTTTTATTCTTTCATTTTTTTCTAAGTCAAAAGATTTGACAAAATTTTGACGACATTAGGTGGGCGACATCTAACGGATGTTGGCTTACCTCAATACTAATAGTATCGGTTATCTTATAACACCATGATTTTATCTCATCACCTAATAGCCCACGAGTTCTTCAAACTTCGAGATAAGCATATACATATACATCACATCACACACATGTTTAGACTTATTTTATGCGTGCTTGATCGACAAGGAGGAGGGGATGGAACTAGAGAAGAACTCACCTAATGAAGGTGTTTCTTCGTTTCAAAATGATAGAAGGAGCGAGAAGGGAGATCTAGAAAAGAACCCGCTAATGATAATGTTTCCCTCAGGTTCATGAAAAGCAAATTAATTGGATTGGGAGAAAATGAGGAAAATGGAAGGTATTTTGGTTTAGTGAAGAGAAGGAAAAGAAAATGAAGCTATTTTGATTTTGTGGGAAAGAAATGGAAAGGAAGAAGAAGAAAGAGGAAGAAAGAAACTATTTTCAATTTTGTGGAAAAATGGGGAAGAAGAAAAGCGAGAAAAAAATTCTACTTGTGGAGAGAGAGAAAAAAGGAGAAATAACCTTTTTGGATGAGAAGTGGAGGAGTTTTGGTTGAACAAGGAGGACTTTCATTTGATCAAGGAGGAGTTGGAGCGTTGAGTGTTAAACGAAGCGGATCATGAAGAGATCGCGTCAGCGTGAAGGAGTTGATCAGAAGAGGGAAGCTGATCGAAGAGGAGGTCAGTGGATCGCATGAGGAGAATGCGTGAAAACGAGTGAGTGATTTAAAGTTAGGTTAAATTTAGTTTTATTAACTAAATGTTAATCACTTTAATATAAATTTATCGATAAAATCACATATTTAATATATATATATATATATATATATATCAATCTTTTGATGTTTGACATCTAGTTCGTTTGCGTCGGATATTTGATTGAAATCGACATCAAATTGGGTCAATTTTAGCTCAAAATGTGCGTTATCACTTCCGATTGCTCACTTTTGCACAGACTTGTCTGAATTGAGTGTGAATAATCTTACTTTATAGATTTTAATATTTTGAAAATAAAGGCATAATCAATTTCACGAATCAAGCTCGTTTGGTTTGCGTTGGCACCTCTTGACTTCGATATGTGTGCAAGCGCATTGACAACTCGATCGCTTGATCTATTGATCATCAAGTTATGCAATATTTATATCCTGATCAATTTTAATATTCTGAATGCGATGGCAAAGTCCGTTCATCAATCGGAGGTCATTTGGATTTTGGTACGTCGATATTTCATCTCGATTCGTGTTACTTTCGATCATTTGACATTTGCACAGACTCGTCTGAATTAAGTGTAGATAGTCTTATTTAGTAGTTTTCGATATTTTGAAGCTAATGACGCAATCAATTTTATGAACGGATATCATTTTGACATCGCCATAGCTTCCTGACTCCGATATATGTGTCGGCACATCAAAAGCTCGATCGCTTGATCGATTGATCTTTAGATTATGCAATATTTATATTTTGGTCAATTTCGATGTTATAAATGTGATGGCAAGTCTGTTCATTGATCGGAGGTCATTTGGACTAATTTTGATGACGTCCAATGCATTTGAGCCTCGATTTGCGCACTATTGCATCCAAAGTCTTTCAAATTCGACTTGTGGGTTTGACTCGACTTATGTAACATATATGAAGGTCAACAAAAGCCCCCTAACAAATATGATTCATGCATGAAGTGAGTCGCATTTATTGAAAACTGGTTGACCCTTTGGGCTGGCCATAGAACTTGGATCACTTCAGCTTCAATTATAATAGCTTACGGAGCTTTGATATGATTTTTTTATTAGTATGATGCCTTATTTAGGACATGCTAAGTGACATGATTGACCGATTTGTCAAATTGACTTATCGAATAGATAAGAGTTCTTAGACCATTTACTCTCTGCTTCAATTGCTTTGCTTAAGATCTCTTTTTTTTTTTGACATCATTGTAGATTTGTGTTTCCTCCAACCTTAGCTTCGTGCTTGGTTGGATTTGATGGAGGAATTGGTCTGCTTATTTTGATATTTAGAATTCATTATCCTAGCTTTAAGCTTAACAGACTTGATAAATGATTGACCTGATTTGTCCATATTGACTTGTCAGGAAGTGTATGTACACCCTAAGTCTTGTCTTCTTTTGGATTCATTGAAGGGTGTATACAGATGACCTAGTCTTTTGACTTATATTAGGTATATAATGTTGAGTTATCAGCCCAACAATAAGTGCTTTAACAGACTGAATAACTACAAAATTCCTTTAGTTTGACTCTCGACTTTGTATGAACTATGGAATTGTTTCATCGGTCCCATGCTTTCTGCTTTGACGGACTTAATGAGAAGATTGTCTTTGATCTGGGCTTTGTGCTTGATTAGATCATTTAAGAATAGATTGAAATATGACCCCGTAAGTAAAATAAAGATTGACTTAAGGCAGCTTTGAATTGAGAGTTTTCTCAGATTGTCTTGGTCTATCGATCAAGTAAAAAGATCTCTTGGATTATAGTAGCTTGTAATCACTAAGCTGACGAGCAGGGGCTCTTTCACTGTGGCCTTTTCTTACGGCTTGTTGAATGAGGAGAGTATCTATAACTCGGCCATATTTGGGCTTGTTGAGTTCAATCTTTAGAACCTACTTGAGTCTTTGACTTAAGTTGTAATGGGTTGATAATTTTTTCATCAGACTGACGAACATGGGCTTCTTCACTACCACATTTTCTTACGGCTTGTTGAGTGAGGAGAGCATTAGCAACTCGACCATTTGTAGGCTTGTTGAGTTCAACCTTTAGAACCTATCAGTGTCCTAGACTCCAGGATGTAGAGGTTGGTGTTTTTCTAACTCAGTTGATTGAAGCTTCTAAAATTGGGAGTTCTTCTGACTTGATATCCAATATTTAACAAATCTTGGAGAGAATTTTTTTTTAACATTTAGGGTTGTCTTTTCATGCGTAGAAATAAATTCTTTTTTCTACAAAAGCTTGCAACTTTAATAATAATAGTTATGGTTAAATTCAGGGATTTTGATATAAAGTTCGATGTTAACTTGAATCATAATATATTCGAGGATCTCACCTTATAAAATGTTGTCAGCTAAAATAAACTTAACATAAAATAAAAATACCTCCTGTCTTGCGCGGGGAGTTCTAAAACACATTTAGAATAACTTTTAAGATGAAATTAAGCAAATGCATTAATATTTGAATTGATATACTTTTAAGAGGATTTTAATATGTAACATTGATTTCATATATGTATAGAAATCTAAAAATGCTCCCTGTGTAACATGAGAATTTTTATGAAAATTTTTTTTATCTAGAGTGAGTATATTTATTTAGGGATCTCGGCATGAAGCACGATATCGACATAAATAGATATACTAAAAATAAATGCCTCTTGTCTTTCAGGGGGATTTCTATTGTACCTCGAGAATGTATTCATCATGTATAATACTTTTTCAAGCATTGATCATTAATTGGTGGCATTGGTCTTTCACCTTTTAAGTCAATGAGTTGGTATGCCTCTCCTTGGTATATTTTCTCAATGACATAAGGGCCCTCCCAATTAGGCTCAAATTTTCCACCAATTTTTTGATTGAATAATTGGTCTTCTCGATCAATTCCCTTTTGGAATGTTGAGGCACCATATGGTCAAAAGTCATGGACATCTTTGCTCGATAAACTTCCAAATTTTGATGAGCTTGCAATCTAACTTCATCAAGCGCGTTGAGTTCCTCCATTCTCAAACGAGCATTTTGATCTTCAGTTAGATTGTATTGGATCTACTTGAAGTGAAACTCAACTTGCGAAGAATGACTTGGTTCAAATACCAATGAATAGAGAGTGGCTTTAGTCGATGTATTGTAGGTAGTTTAATACACCCATAGTGCCTCTATTAGTTTAGTATGTCATTCTCTCTTATTTTTAGTAAGAATCTTCTTGAGCAGCTTAACTAATGTCTTGTTGAAGGCCTTCGCCAAACCATTTGCTCTTGGATTGTATATTGAAGAGTATCGCCAATCAATTTTATGTCGATCGATGAATCTATAAATCTTTATATTTTTGAAAGTTTTGCCATTATCATAAATTATTTGGCGTGACTCCAAATCTATAGACCATATTATGTGAAGAAGTTGATCACTTCGATCGGCGGTAACTTCTTTAAATGGAGCTCATTACTTAGAGAAATAATCATCGCTAGGATGAAGCGGTGTCCGGTGACGGATCAATTGGTCCAATTACATGTACCCCAACATTCAAA
Source organism: Cymbidium sinense (assembly GCA_021442155.1). Classification (NCBI taxonomy): domain Eukaryota; kingdom Viridiplantae; phylum Streptophyta; class Magnoliopsida; order Asparagales; family Orchidaceae; genus Cymbidium; species Cymbidium sinense. The sequence continues at coordinate 107,613,201 of CM038224.1, read as the reverse complement.
TGGTAGGATGTTATTGTTGGGTGTGGAGGTTGGTGGATTATATTCTCATGTACTTGACATTCATGACACCTAGCATGATTGATATCTCTCACCATAGATGGCCAATAATAACCCATCCTTTTGATCTTTTCTCGCCATCTTGGGACTGCGATGTACACCATAAAGTCCTTCATAAACTTCAACCATCACTTTGGTGCTTTCATCTATATTTAAGCATCATAGCCACATTTGTTCAAAGGATCTACAATATAAAGTGTTGTTGATGAAAGCATAGTGCAATATTCTCTTCTCTATTTGAGCTACTAGTGATTTATTATTTGGTAATTTGCCTTCTTTAAAAGTGATGAAGGGTTGCCTCAATCATGTGGTTCTTCAATAAAAATTCACTTGCTTTTAAGGTATCATTCTTAGCTCTTCTTGGTATAACTTCTTGTTGATTTTGGGAGTATGAGGAGCAACGAGTCACATCTGTGTGTTTTTGATAACCCTCTACTGGGATTGATACTTTGTTGGCTCTAGAATTTGTAGTAAATATCGATCATGACATAATCACCATTCATACTTGCATTTTTTTAGCTAATTTTTTTATAAGCGGCTTTTGTTCGGATCGAGACTTCGAGTTAGTGTGATATTTGATATCAGCTTCATAAGCTCAAGAACTCACTTATGGTAGAAAGTTAACTCAAGCTTATTGATTTTATAGATGCCAAGTGCTTGATTTATAATAAGTTGAGAATCATTAAAAATTTGTAAGTTTTGAATGCCTATGAAAATAACTTCTTCAAGACCTGCCACTAATGCTTCATACTCACCTTCATTATTAGTTCTTGGCTCAATCATATGATCATCTCATTATCCCTCCTTCGTGTTATGAAGATGATGTCGATTCTACTCTTGCCTTGGAAATTTAGAGGTTTAACTTGTTTGATCGATGAGGCTCCATCAATATACATTTTCAAATTTATGATTTTTATCTATCATGAATGAGCATAATTTGCTCATCGGACAAATTGTCATTAAGAGAAGAGTCCGCAAGGATGAGATGTGCATCAAAAAAATCTGCTAAAACTTGTCTTTTCACTGTTTTCTACGGAATATATGTGATGTCAAATTATAAAAGCAATATTGCCCATCTTGCCATGAGACATGTCAATGCTGGTCTTATCATCAAGTACTTTAGCGGATCGATCCTTTAGATGAAGGTAATTTTGTGAGATAACATATAGTGACAGAGCTTTTGGACTACAAAGATCAATGTCAAACAATGCTTCTCTATCGGAGAATATCTCATTTATGCTCCTATTAATCTTCAACTGATATAATAAAGAGCATTTTCTTAACTTTCTTCATTGTGTTATGCCAATAATGCTCCAGGACTCTTCTATTGCAACTGTGTATAGAATAAGAGGCTTCCCAAAAGTAAGTGTTGCAATGATTGGTGGACTTAATAGGTAGCTTTTAAGGCTTCTTGACACTCCTTGTCCCATTTGAATGAGCATCCTTCTTCATCAACTTTGCAAATGGTTTGACATCGATAGGCTTGATATAAATCGGCGGATGAATACAAGCTATCCTTGTAAAGAACGGAGCTGGCGCAAACTCTTCGGTGGAGGCATCTCCACAATTATCTTGATTTTAGTAGGATCAAATTCAATTCCTCTGTGACGTATAATATACCCAAGGAATATTCCATAGGACACTCCGAATGCACATTTTATAGGTTTCATTTTGAGATCATATTTTTTTAATTCTCTACAATATAATTCTCAAGTCTTTAAAATGCTTTTCATGATTTAAGCTCTTCACCACCAAATCATCATTATAACATTCCACCTTCTAGTGAATCAACTCATCAAAAATACACATCATGGCTCTTTGATATGTAGCTCCAGTATAGCAATAGATGTCAATAAGTGTTCTGAATGATGTATGTCTTTCATCTTTAGGCGTCATCTTGATTTGATTATACCTTAATGATTTGATAAATGAGAATATATCATTGTTGGAAGTATCGTCCACTAATAGTTCTGATATTGGAACCGGAAAGTCATCTTTTGGGCTTGCCTTATCTAGGTCCTGGAAGTCAATGCAAAGATGGATTTGGCCATTCTTTTTCCTAACTAGGATAATGTTCGCTATCCAATCTATATACTTTTCCTCCCATATGAAGTCTGCTTCTATCAGCTCCTTAGTTTTTATAATTACCTATTCTTCAATCTTCAATCTCATTTGCTTAGGAGCTTGCTTAACAAACGTCGCATCTAGTTTAATAGCCAGTTTATGAACTGCTAAATCAGAGGATAAGCCTGGCATTTCAGAGTATGTCTAGACAAAGCAATCCCTGAATTCACAAAGAAGATTTTTTAGCTCTTCAACTTTCTCATCAGGTAGGAGAACACTGCGAAAGTTGGACGAGGATCATCCTCAGCTCCTAGGTTGATTTCTCTAAGTTCATCCATAGTAGTTGTTTGTCCATCTTGAGTTCTTAGTGCAGCTTGGCTTCATCATTTTAAGATGAATTTCATGAGATCATCTTCTTTTGTCACTATTAGTTTTGATCTCTTCTATTATATAACTAAACTTTATTTCGATGAGATTTGTGGATGAACCCAAGACCTTCAGTGATAAACATATCACTTCTTCATGTTGCTTGAGGACTTCTTTGGCTCCACATACTGTTAAAAGTTTTGAGTTCTATTTCTAGTAGTTTCAATATGAATTCCCAGCTTATGCATCATTCTTCGTAATTTTTATAGATAGCATATTGGTATTCTTGTTGGTACTATCTCATCAGAATTTTCATGTTAAGTACATTAAAATTAGAGGCGAGACTCTTGATTTGTAAAATAGAGTTCTATTCCACCACTCTCACTCAGCGTGGCATATAATGTTATCAATTCTTAATATTATGAACCTCCGAGTGGAGTGATTTTTTTTGAACTCTTCTTTGAGATGGGTATAATGAGTCTCGACATTGCCAAATGAGCTATCCTTCTTGATGTGTGCCCCTGAACTCTATTTTCATATATTCAAAGTTAAAATTAGAATCACTTATTTCATACTTTGCCTTTCTTGAAAGCTTATAAGTTCCCTTAGGTTTGGCAGAAATATCTTCTTCTTCTTGTGTGTCACTTCCAAATGAGGAACTGATCTTCTTGATTTAGGTGTAGAATTAAGTGCTTTAGAGAGAGTTGTCATTGTCTTCTTTCTTCATTTTTACTTCTGATCTTTCACCTTATGAAATTACTTTTTAGTTCCTGAAGTGGATGTTACTGCCTCGAGAGGCTATATTTGCATCTTCATAGATCTTTACTTCATGGATGGAGAATAGTTATAGGTTGCCAATAATTCTAAACTTTTTCCCCTCTTTTAGGTACTTCATACACTGATGCATAGTTCATGGGACAATGTCATACTCATGCAGCCATGGCCTACCTAAAAGAGCTCTAAATGATGTCTCAACATCGATTACATGAAACTTGGCTTCTGTATATAAATTTTGAAACTTGAGCAGGAGAATAAAAGAACCAGTTTTTTTTTTTCATTAAAACATGAACCATCAACTTATCTCACAAGATGTTGGATATCAAGTGATAATCCTCTTAATACCTTTAGACTCATGAGATTGATAGAAGACGATCAATCAATTGTAATCGAGATACCATCACTCTCGTAACATATAGAGGATGGTTGTGATCCATTCCCCAACATAAGATCTTCTTCAAAAATGTGATTCTTGAGATCTTGAGTTTGTAATGATTTCATGCATTTTTTCAACAAAAAGCTTCATAACTTTTTGGATCTTTGAGAGCTTGTATCAAAGTTTCTTAGATCTTTTGACATCAAGAGAGCCTACATCTTATGCGGATCTTTCTCATATGTGATAAAATATTATAATATATCTTTTCTCTTGATTTAGGCTTTAGTCTAGGATTTTTGTGAATGATATCTTTGTTGACTTCAATTTATTTGTCTTTATTTCATTTCCCTCTTTGATGGTGGTAAGACTTTACCACTTCTCAACAACTTGAATCACCTTATCTTGCTCTTCTTTGAAGATAGTTTCTTCAAATTCTTCTTTATTAATTGGCCAAAAGTGACTCATTTTTCAACTTCATCATTTTTATGATGATGATCGAGTCGACTCTTCCATCGAGAAAATATAGATCTTTATCTGAACTGTTATTTTTTTGTTGAGCCATTAAACAAAATTTAGATGTTAACTCCTCAGGCTTTTCTTGATGGGTTGGTCGAGTCTATCTAACTGTCATTATCAGTTTGGAGTAAATGATGCTGAAGAACATCTCATATTACATAAATAATTTGGCATGTCTCTACTTGACAAGATTCACCATTATCTTCTTCATCTGATTCAATAATATGAAGTTTAGGCATAAAGTCTGCAAGCCTAAATGGTTGTCTTATCGATTGGTGTACTCCTCTAAATTGTTAATAATCTTTTGAGTTATAGTCCTCTTCTTGATCTTCTTTTTCTTAGTTGGCTTCTTTGACTTATGAGGCATGCGTTTAGTAGATTGCTCCTCGTGTCGTGATAAAGTAGCCTTATCAGAATGCACTTGAAAGCCCAAATACTTGATTTAGGCATCTCTTTTAAGTCCTCTTCTTGATCTTATCAGAATGTTGACAATAGATTGCTCCTCATTTTCCATTCTTCAATCTGAACCGATTTCTCCTTCTTTTTATCTTTAATGGATGATACGAAAGGGGACATAATCATTCTTGTAGACTCTCTTTTTGGGTTGACTAGAATATTGATGGATAATGTAAATTCACCTCACCGATACTTCCTTTCTAGCCAATCTTTGAAGACATAACAATCTTCAATAGGATGACTGATCATCTGATGATAGGGATAGTAATTTGGATTATTGACTTGATCAGCTTCTTCAAGCTTTTTTTAATTGTAGCCACTTTGGCCTTTTGAAATAATTTAGCCACACTGTCCCGTCTAAAGAAATATTCTTTGTTTATCTTTTCCTTAAGAGATGGCCGCATTCTCTCATTACCTCTTGTTGATTTTTTTAGATACTCTCAATCACTTGGAAAAGTCTGAAGTTTATCATTGCCTCCCAATACTAATTTTGGCTATGGATCAGAATAGATAGGCTTCCTTCCCTTATCATTATTGTACATTGACTGTTTTCCTTTATCCACATTATGTATCTCCACTTTTCACCATTTGAGCTATAGGAAGCGGCATGAGTTTCATTTCTTCTTAAGTTTGAAGGTTTGTTTCTCTCTTTACTCTTAGATTTGGACTTAGGCGATTTAGCTTTTCAAATTTAACCACCTTATCGAGTAAGTCCTGATATATTGTAATTGACGTCATACATAAAAATGGTATCATTTTATCATCCATATTACCCATTAGCAATTGGATCGTATGTTCTTCTTGCAATTGTTGCTCACATTTTATACTTAAGTTATGCCAATGACTTATGAATTTTTAACTCATCTTTCTTTTTAACAAGGCAAGGTCGCGATTGTTATTTTCTGGTTGCATTGGTGAACCTCTTCATGATTATTGTCTCTAACTCCAAAAGGTTTTAAAATCATTCATCAATTCGCACTCAGCGGTGAGGTTAGCTGAGTGAAGCGCATCATTCCCTCCTATGTTACCACAAGTAGCCTTAAATTGGGCTAGATGTTGCTTTGGGTTACCAAACCCATTAAAAGTATTAAATTTTGGCACTAAGTAACCTTTTGGGTATGGTACTTGATCATATTCAGTAAGACCCTTACTCACCTTTTTTTTCACGAGGTTATAATTGTCTTTATCTTTTCATTGATTATTATTTCTAGGAGTATTACCGTTCGTTATGCTATTTTTTTAAATTATCGGTGAAGAGGTAGTTGGTTAACTTCATTTCAAACAGGGGTGTAGTATGTCTTTAGGATATAGAGCTACTAATGGTATTAAATTGTACCATCATATCATCATCTTGGTATCAAATTAATTTTTTATCTTTGATTTTCATTTTGATGCCTTTGTTTATTTGCTCTCTTTGGTGCCATCATCAAATAACCTCTTCTTCCTCTATTTCTTGTTGTTGTTCTGCTACTTGCTCATCTTCAGCGGAAGAACTTGACTGTCCTTCTCTTTATGCATTTGTAAGGACAGTTGTTGCTTAGGCTGAACGACGATGTTGATTATAAAAGTGTATACCAAGCTGATCATTTCCGTTCAACCATATAAATAGCTTAAACACCCATGATTTCTTTCTCATTTTGATCTTCTTCTTCTTCCTTTTCAATAAAGATTGAAAATCCATCTTCTACTTGTTACTATGAAGACTCTTCTTCAAAAACATCAAATTCAAGTTCAGGTTCCCTGGATCCATGTTGCTGCTGATGCTGTTGAGCAAAAATTTCATCTATATCTTTGACCATATATATGACTTCTACTTCCATAGTCATCTTCATCGCCTTCTTTTTGCACATGAATTTTTGATTGATGTTTCCAATGGATCTCTGGTTTAGTGTATGGAACAAACACTTCTTCCACTAAATGACTGCGATCAAAGTCAACCTTCTCTTGTGGGGGTGAATCTGATCGGTGATGGGATCTCCTAGAGGATTCTCCATAGCGTCGACCATCATGTCTTTGATCACTGATATCCCTTCTTTTTGGGTATCCACTTCTGATAAGTTATTTTTTAGATGGATTTCGAATATGTAGATGTCACACCTTCCATTCTTCCGGGTTGGCCTTTCATATCTTATTCTTTCAGAGACCTTTTAGCGGATTCTTGGACACAGTCAGTGTCTCGATGCTCACCATGTGAAGCATACTTGGCTCGATTACCTTAAAGAGATGCAACCTTGGTGGAGCTTGATATTTTCCAATCACCAGGTTCAATTTTTTTTTTTCATTAAGCATCGTCCAACTTTAGAACATTGTGTATCGGTGTTCATGTTGTCTCCTTTATGGTGGTGGAGCTTGACATTGTTGAGTCCAGAAAGACTACTTTACTTCACCAGTAAAGTTATTCCTTTTTACCCATTTTAGATTTTCAAAGTTGTTATGGGTAGGAATACTCACTTCTGACGGTAATATTGCTTATTCATTAGGTCATTTGAATGGGATCTGAGCCCTCAGCTCAGCATTTATTCTTCTTCTGTCCCTTCTGGTTAATTTGCTTCCTGATGAGGAAGCTTCATGATCATGCTTTCTAGATATGAAAGGTTCAATCGACGAAGCAATTGTACCCTGTGGAATTAAAGAAATAGTTTGCCTATTGATGACTCTTTTCATCACGGGGGCTTCAGATTGACCTAGTCTTTTAAAGCGAAGTTCTCTAGAGAACTCCTTAACAATGGTTGGTTCTGACGGTTGGAGAGCACTAGTAGCTTGATAACGAGGACTTCAGCCTCGGACGGTGTACCGGGTGGGTACTTCAAGAGTTACCATGATAATTGGAAAATTTCAAGCTACCAAATTGAATGGTAGCTCCAACATCTCTTGTGTTGATGGATTGTTGGTAGAAGATGATGTTAGCATCCGCCTATTTGAAAGGATGATCCATTCACAAAAGTGAAAGATGGGAATTAGTAATTAATAATTATTATTTCACCCTATACTTTCAAAAATGTAAATATACTACAGAAAAAAATAATAGTGTAATAAAAATATACTCTACAGAATAATTCATTTGACATAGAGTCTCATACATTAGTAACTTAAATTTATTACACATTTAGATCACCATTTTTGTTTTGAATTTTTCAAATATTTTATTTCTACTATAGCACATATATGACAAAGATGGAAAGAATATTGTCCCTGGAGTGAAATCACATGGGTTAAAAATTCACCACGACCTCTTATAAATTGAATTGAAGAGTATGATTTAATATGTAGGTGTAATTTTTAGAAGGTAGATGGAATAGTAGATAAGACACTACCGAGATTTCCCTCATTTCTGAGGACTTTAGATAGTTCCAGTTTCTATAGGCAAAGCCCCATAGTTAATTACCCCTCCCAATAAGTGAGAGAACTTTCGATTAAGGCTATGTAAAGATTGTAGCGTATAGTAGCGACATATGGAGTTTTAGATTTAATTATGAAATTCATCATTTCAAAGCGGATGGTTGGGGAATGATGATGCTCGATCTAGATCCGGTTTATCTCTCATGTACTAGTCTATTTAATTAGATGAGCTAGTCGACCCAACCCGATAGAAAGATCCTTATTAGCAATACATAGGTTACGTCGTCCAAGAAATCCTTGTAGACCTAGGGTGATGTTTTGTAAGAGATTTAAGTCTACCTTATTGAGTTGTTTTCCTATCATAAATACCTATGATTCACAACTCAAAGGGGCGAGCCATTGGGGAACATACGCTATTATTGATCATAATATAATGGAGCCTTAGCCAAACCACCGATCGGAGGACTGGATACGCATCATATGTGAGTAGGTCAAGCCACCAGAGATAACACGGCACATACTAGGTGTGATTGATTGAGAGTGAACATAGTAAATTATTTGATTTGACATTGGCTCCTTTGTGAGCTAGATTTTTCTTAATTTGTCACCTTCAACAAACTATTGAGGAAGGTGGATTGATTGAGTTTTGCTTTAAGCTTTTAATGATTGAATTTTGTTTAAGTAGATTTTAAATTGATATTTGATTAAGTTAATTTTATTTGAAATTAGATCCACATTTTGATGGAAGTATCCCCTCTGGTTGAAATCACTATTCAATACAACCATCATCAGGGTAGTTTATTGATTGAATCAAATATATTTGAAAACTTTAGATCATGTCATTTCTATTTAGCTCCTAGCAGAGTATCAGATCTACTGTCACATGATATAATTAGTTTCTCAGATATTTTACTAAGTTGAAATTCTTAAAATAGATTTTTACGTTTTGTTAACCTAGACCCAATCCTAAGATTAAACCGGGAAGCAACCCACCCAGCATCCTCAAACACTTAAATTTAAATATTTAGCATAGTGTCGAGGCCCAAGCGGGTTTTTTATAGCTTAGATAATTTCATCTAATTAATAAAGTCATTGACTTTGAAAATCATAATTAGAATGAAATTTTTTAATCTTTGATTATGATTTTTTTGTGAATTTGATTTAGTATTGCCTTATTTTGATCGAAGAGTTAAAATTTAATGAGCAATTCATTCATTTAAAAGTTGCATATATCTTTCAATGCTTAAGTTAAGCTATTAAATATCATGCTATTATATTTAAAATCATAAATTGAAATGCTTGAATATTATATTTACTTGAATGTGAATGTAAAGAGTTCACTTTATTTAAGTATTTACACGTATCTTGAAGCTATAAATTCAAATGACTATTTAATTTCCTCCTATTTTTGAAGGTTCCTCATTTAACTTGTTTCTTGTTTTCATAAATAAGGCTATGGATTTCTGCATTTTTATGAAACATCCTTATATATATATATATATATATATTCTCTTTTCAATTCAACCTTCAACTCCATAGAATTCCTCCATGCAAATGTTTGCTTTTAATTAAGTATTACACCTAAAACTTCAAGTGCTTGAATTGGAATTAGCTATGTTATGATGTGCATAAGAAACTTATTCAAACTTTCCCACATTCATGTACCCCCTTTTTTGTTTGAGAAATTTGCTAGAACATGGACTCACTTACTTAATTTCTTTTTGTGAGAGTGGGTCCTTCATTACTCCCTCTAATTTCTATAAATAAAGCCAAGATGGGGTCTTACATTTCATTCATTGTTTGAGAGTTGGTGTGTTTGAAGAATTAATTTTTTGTGGGCTTTCAACTCATTAGATAAATCTTGTAAGTGATTTTCACCTCTTTTTGATTTATTTAGCTTTGTTTTTGCTTTTGAACTAAATTTTTAATTTTGATTTTGAATCTTTTCTTTTATATCTCTCTAAGCTTTTCTTTTAAATTTTTATTTTAAAGTTTGAATAGAAAGCTTTTAGGTTACTTTTAGTATTATATTTCTTTTTCCTCTTTTTCTTCTTGTTTCTTTTAATTTGATTTATGTTACTTTGTTTTTTCAATTTATTTTATTCTTTCATTTTTTTTTAAGTCGATTTGAAATTTTTGACATTTATATAGCGACATACAGATATTTTAACTAATCGACAATGAGTAGTGGTGGCTCTTGCGACAACATACATTTTTCATCATGCATCTAATGGTGGGAGCCTTATTAAAAGAGACAATATACATATACACAATCACATCACACATGTTATTATATTTTTTAATGATAAATAAAGACAAGATGGAGATAACTAAGAAAAGAATCCTTTAATATTATCCTCAGAAATAAAATGGAAGGAGATGGAAAGAGATGTCAGGAAAAAGAAGAATAAATTTTTTCTGGTACAAAGGAAATGAAAATTCGGATTGGGAGAAAATAGAGGAAAATGGAAGTATTCGATTTGGTGAAGGGAAGAAAGAAATTGAAAGCTATTTTGATTTTGGAAAATGGGGAAGAAAAAAGAGGAAGAAAGAAAATGAGATTCAGTTTGTGAAAAAAAGAAAATAAATAAGGAAAAAGAAGATGAAGAGGAATGAAAAGAATGGAAGGAAAAATGGTTTAGACAAGAGAGCTCTTACCTTTTCAGTTTGGACGAGGGAAAGGAGGAGTTTTCAGTTTGAACAAGGAGGATTTACGTTTAACAAGGAGAATGTTGGAACGTTCGTGCGTTCGAACAGGCGAACAGATGAGAAGGATCGAGCCTGCTGAAAAGTTCAATCGGGAAGAGGGAAGTTCGTGTGATCAAAGAGGAGGCCGAGTGGATCGTCTGCGTGAGGGAGAATCGGGTCAGGTCGTCTGCGTGAGGGAGAATTGGGTGCGTGATTTTGGGGATTTAGGCAAGATTTAGATTTTTTATTAACTTTTTAAATGTCTAATCAGCTTTAATATAAATTTCATGCTGATAAAATTATATATATATAATCTCTTAGATTGATGCAAAGAATCAGATTTTAGATCAAGACTATTTGATTGAAATCATCAAATTTTTATCAAAATATGTATTATTATTTCAAGCTAAATTTTTGACTTTATTTGGTTGTGAGAAGTCTTTGATAGATTTTAACGTTTGAAAACTAATGGTGAAATCAATTTCATAAACGAAGGTCATTTGATTTATATTTGTGACTCGATCTATGCGGGGATTATGACTCAAGCTTGATGGGTTGATCATCAAGTTGTGCAATATTTATATTGACCGGTTTGATGTTAATGGCGAGTTGTCGTCGAGAGATAATTTGGGCTGATTTTGACGACATCTAGTATATTTCAGCCTCGATTTGCGTGTTGTCACTTCCGATTATTCGACATTTGCATAAACTCGTCTAAATTAAGCATGTATAGTCTCATTTGGTAGTTTTCGACGTTTCAAAGCTAACGGTGCAATCAATTTTATGAACGGAGGTTGTTTGGACATCGTCATAGTTTTTCGACTTCGATATGTGCGTTAGCACATCGATAGCTCATTTGATCGGTTAATCTTTAGATTATTCAATATTTATATTTTTGACCAATTTTGATATTCTGAATGCGATGGCGAAGTCCGTTCGTTTATTGGATGTCATTTGAGCGATTCGATGGCGAGATATTTTATGCGATTTGCACTATTGCGTCAGTTTGTCAAATTAGACTTGAGCTTTAACTTCGACTTATGACACTTATTTGAGTTATAATATATATATATATATATATATATATATATATATATATATATATATATATATATATATATTATATATATATATATATATATATAGTGTGTGTGTTAATTAAATTGAACATGAATAAATTTTTTATAAGCCTAACTTGAACCTGAGTTAATTTTAAATATTAACTAATACAAATACACTTAACACCAATAAAGCCTTAGGGTTTGGGATCATTTTTTTTATATTTTATATTTTATATTTTATATTTTATTTTATTTATATTTTAGCTTTAAAGTAAAGTATATTTGATAATTATTTTGAGTACTTTTAAAAATAAAAAAAATAAAAAATAAAAAAATATCAAATAAATTTGATCGCAAACAGTCTATTAGCTCTTTCAAGCTGGCTCGCACACCCTGTCAGTTACGAATTGTGGAATCACGTGCTAGGAGCCCACGATCAGCTAAATAACAAATGGAGGCCCATTTAGCACGATACTCATGGGCCAATGTTTGACTAAGAGATCCATTAACATTCTCTTTGGTAGAGTCGAATCATCTCCAGTTTTATGATAGTTGTATCTCCAACTTCACTCATTTATTTTATTTTGAATAAAAGAGTTCTATTTCAAATTTAATTTATTTTAAAAATAAATGAATATATTTAATTTCAATTATTTAAAATAAATTAAAGTTCGAGATTTGTGCTTGTGCAAGATTCAACTATCAAAGTAATTAAGAAGAATCTGATTTTATGCAATAAATATACAAAATCCAAAAGATCAATTGAAAATTTTTGGCCTCATAAAGCAAAATTTGTAAGGAAATAATTAATACCATAATCCAAATTCTTTGCTAGTTTGACTTTTGAGCAATATTTATCTATTTTGATATTTTAGATTGAGATTAGTGCTGAGCATAATTCAATTTTATTTCGGTGATCAAATATTGCATTGAGATAGATAGAGTGTGCATGCTATCCCGCACGCATAAATTATCCACACATTATTAAGAAGTATAAAAATAATGAACACAAGATTTTTTCTGCAAAATTGGTGAAAGGGAAAATCATTAAGTCTTGTGATCTAACACTTGTGCTAGAAATCATCATCACCAATTGACTATTAGATTAATGGATGAAATATATCATTTTGAAGCTCTTATTATCACTAGTTAATGGGAGTTTATGGATCAAATTACTCAATGAAAATTTTGAGAAGTTTTAAGGATCCATATTTAGGCTAATAAAGAATGACAAAAAAAAAGGTTCTTTGTGATAGAAATTCAGTGTTGCTGATGGTTAGTGAATTAGAGTGTTGTAGTTGTCATGGTATTTTTTTTTTTCTTTTTTTTTGGAAATTATAGAGATCAAATTTAGGGTTATCACAAAATAAGGTCGCTAACTTGTCATGTCATATTAAAAAATATTAGTATTATTGAGAGAAATTAAAGTCACAAATGGCTCATAGATCAAAGATCCTTATAAGTCATAGAAACTTTAAAAAATTTTAATTAATATGGTTGAACTTCATGTGATCAAGGCTTATTTTAATGACAAATATTACCATGCAAATGCTTATAATGAGGAGAGCTTTGGGAGTCAATTCATTTACTTGCCCCATTAAGACTCTGCCAGTGACAATAATTGCATTAACTATCTTTAAGAGACTTGGTCAACATGAAATGAGACAATGAGCCAATTTGAGTTACTTAATGATGGAACTTGCTTTGAATTGGGCATCTTTGATGTTGTTAAAAGTATTGATGTGAGATGCTCATTCTATCAAAAATTTGAAGACTATTTATTATGATATTAATTTATAAGATTTAGAAACTAAACCAACAATTATATTTGATCAATTAAAGATTTTAATACAATATCAAGTTTATCATTAGATTTTATTTGAGTAAATTGATTATTGTAAGTAAAATTTAAATAAAATAAAACTTGTTGCGTCAGAAATCGATTGGTAAGTAAAAGTTTTATCTTAGCTTAGTTGTGAAATCCACACACACATGTATAAAAGTGTGAATAATAAAATTGAATTTTTGTGAAAACCTGAAAGAGGGAAAATCATGCTAGGTAAAAGCTTTTGTATCATTTGAGAGTAAAAGATCTTCCAATAGATTATAATGTATGAAAGGAACATATGTGACGTCGTTGAACGATTCTTGATAGCAGAATGATATGGTGGCGAGAAATCCGCGGTGGAAATGCGAGAACAATTCGGCGAGAAATGCAAAATCATTGAAAATCAATCGGTAGAAGTCATCATGATGGGCGATGATTGACGAGCAGGATCAACGGCGGAGGCGGCGATTTACGGCGGCATGGTTAACGATTAGTGGCGGCGATTGTGCTTGGAGGATCTTTATCTCCTCTCTCTTGCTTTGGCTTCATGTGAAATGAGAACTATTTATAGATTGAAGGTGGTGTCTGTAAATACATGCAAACCGCACCACTTCATCGGAGAATGATCTCTTTGATGATTTGATGTATTTTAAATATTTGAATGCTCAAATGGTCAAATATAAGATCTTTAGCTTGTTAGAAGATCGTGAGGCTGATTTATATAAACATTCCATATTTTAGAGTTTTTTTAAGATTTAACGATGTCTCAAAGTTTCAATGATATTTTAAGTGCTTGATCGACCATTTCAATTTTCTTGAGCTTGCTTTCCATCAAGATTAGTGCTTTGACTGAGGAATTTTCGGGTCATATCAAAACTAAACCAAACTAACTTCTTCAACATTCAATTTTGTACTTTGAATTAAAAAACAAAAAATGCTTTAGATTTTTAATTAAATGTTGTAATTATTTCAAAGATAAAATCTTCCCAATTTATGATTAAATATATTTTTAATTTAAATTAATGACTAATTCATTTTTATGATTATTGAGAATATTTTGGAGATCTTGTACTAACATAAATATCTTATAGCTATCATTTAGATCAAAAAGATATAATGAGCTCTTCTATTAACTTTGAATGTCTTATAATATATTATTCTAATTATATTAAGTTTTATGTCCATAAATTTCATTTTTATTATGCCTATAATTAAAGGGGTTTTGTTGCGTGCTAGAAAACCAGTTGCGGTAAAGTGAAAGTTTATGCCTTAACTTTTGTTGTTTAAATCCGAACTACATATTTAAATAGTGAACAAAAAAACTCTTTTTTTAATGAAAATCACGAGGGAAAAATACGGGCTGGTATCTTCCACGATGTATATTTGAGTACAAAATCTTCAGATACGAGATTACGCTACATATGAGAGAACAACAACTATGTAGTCCGTTCGGTGTGGTATTGCTAGTGGTAGCGATGATTGGTGACAACGAGGACATTGGCGGCTGAAGGTCATCATGATGGAGCAAGAAAGGTGGCGAGGCGATTGGCGGCATCGGCGGCCCGTGGCGTGGTTCCGTCAGTGGTGTCGATTCTTGGAGAATCTTAGCTTTGAATTCTCATCTCTCTTGCGTCCCCTCATATGAGGGAGAGGCTATTTATAGATTGAGTGGCGTCTCAGAAATACATGCAAAATCGAACCACTCCACTTCATGGGGCCACTCAATGATTCCTTTGATCATTTGATGTATTTTAAGTACTTGATGCTCAAATGAAATCGAATTATGAGATCTTTGCTTAGATCCTCGTCAAGGCGCTTCGATTGACTAAACACTCCATGTTTAAGAGCTATTTATGGATTTGGTGATATCCCAAATTTCCTGATATTTTAAGTGCTTGATCTAACTAGTTTTTGAGGATCAACTTGCGGACATCAAGATTCGTCAGAATTTTTTAGTCATATCATTGCTATTTTGGATGATATTATCTCATCATTAAAAAATATATCGAAATACTTGAAAATAGCATATTCTTCAATGAAATTTGTGGGTCCATTAACCATTCATTTTTTGAGAGCGATTTTCATGTAGATTTACAAGATGATATGAGCGGGTGTAGTCATGATGAAGTACGCGGATAGGTTATGGACCCATAGGCACTTGGTGCTTACCAAGCATTTGTTCAGGACATGCGATCTGGCCAGTATGGAAGCTGTCCTTGAGGAGGGTGGAAGCGAGGCGGTGAGGCACCAGAGGTCTTCTTGCTGACTCATGAATCTGGAGCCGCATAATGATGAAGTATTCGTCCATTTTTGTCCATTTTCCGTGATTTTTTGCGGTTTTTTGCGATTTTAAGTCATTTTTTTTATTTTTGACCTTTTTGCCCCTATAGGAGTCTATAAAAATCTCCCTACGGCCAAGGGAGAAGGCACCTTCTCTTCTTCTTGAGAGAGATAAAGGCGATCGAAGTGGTTCATATGCGAGCTCCTTTTTTCCCTCAAAGAGGCGTTGAGCCCTTGTCGGACCGAGGGTTTGGAGAATCAACTCGTAGTTCATACGTGAGGCTCGATTTTCTCTCGAAGAGTTGGCGCCCTTGTCGACCAAGTTTGAAGATCAAGGCCCGTGGTTCATCTTGACTGATTTTCGAAGAGGTATGCCTTTATGGGATGAGTTTGGAGGCGGTTAAGGCGTGTTCTACTTCTTTTGTAGGAAATTTGATTTCTTGGAACTTGGATGGTTCATGGTTGATAACCAGGTGTCGAGGCGTTAAGAACCATCATTCAAACGACTCAGAAAGTTTGGAGGTTATTGAGCATCATTAGGGGAGATCTTCTCTCTCTCTCTCTCTCTCTCTCTTTCTCAAATGTATGTATATCTTTTTTCGTCGATCATGGGAAAAATTCTATCCCACTATTGTGGCGAGAGAGTCGATACATGTATTGGGGTAAGTGCTTCACAAAATTTTGATTTGTCATTTTATTCCTCTTTATTTATCATGTATTTTCATAGGGTGATGGCGAAGAAACTCATAGCATTCTCTACAACGATATATCATCCACATCATCAGATAGTTTAATGGTGTTCCGAAAATTTCACTTCCTAATGAGTTGGTGGCCATTGTTGCTAAAAAGTCTGATCGAGCAGTTCACCTCCACCAGGGTACTTTACTTTTTGAGATGATTCTTCGTGCAGGATTGCGATTCCCTTTGGCTCTCGAGTTGATTGAGATCTTCAAAATATGTGGTGCTTTGTCAATTTTCATTTTTTTAGTGGTCATCGTTGGTTTGACTATCTTCTTTAAAATGTGTTACTTTGAACATCAAATACTTATGCGAATGTGTAGATTCACATGTGATACTCGGGCGTGTTTCTTATTGGACTATAAAGAATTGATAGAATTTTCAGCAGATCCCTAAAAATTAATGGATTCTTTTTTGTGAAAAATTCTTGAGATGAGATTGAATGACCTTCATCCGATTGTAGAGAATGAGATATTGACAACTCTTAATATTCACGATATAGAAAGCTTACATGAGTTACGTCATTAGCAAATATATAGTTGAAGATAGAATGTCCAAGGTTGGCCTTTCCATCCAGGTAGGGAGATCTCAGTCTTTTCCACTAAAGAGGTCAAGTAAAGGTGATTAAAGGTCTCCTCATATTCATAGGGTTCTTTCAAGAAGCTCACAAAATCTGGTGTCAATATTTCTTCCCTAAAGAAAAAGAAGACATCTAGTGACTACGTCGAGATATCTGAAGAAGATGTTGCGTTGGCCTCAGAGTTTAACTATTTCAACTCATGATGGGGGAGTTCATTTTTCAAAGCCGCACATTTCTGAAGAGGTGTTAAATCACATATGCATTGGGCGTCAACGAGCAGATGAATTGGTACGTTATCTTCTCTTTTTTCTTCTTTTCTTCGTTTCCTCCTTCTTTTTTTTGTGTAATATTTATGATGGTTTTTTTTTCTTTATAGGTAACTCAAAATATTATGGGATGGCTCATTTGGGTGTCTTTTTTAGATGAATCTTGAATTTGTGAAGGTAAAATATCTACAAGCAGTATGAGCGAAAGATGAGTGCTAAGGCCAAAGAAGCGACTTTGGAGGATCATGCGGGCTGAGCTAACATGTCTACTTCTCTCTCGGTGTGGGAGGTGCGCTCTGATGAGTGATTGAGGTGAAGGACTCGAAAGAGAAAAGACTCAAGGCACTTGCGGAGAATAAAACTCGAACTAGAGAAGAAAGCATTACAAGATCGTCTTTCTAAGAAGGAACATATAATGTCAGAAGTGGAAGCAAATGAAATCTCCTTAAAGGCAGTGGAAAACTTTAAGAGCTCTTTGGCTTATAACAGTACAATCGAAAACCATGTCCAGGAAGCTCGTAATCATATTCTTGATGTTGAAGTGAAGGACTTGGAGCATCAATGTTTAGAGGGCTTCATCAGGGTTCCTAAAAGAAATCCGCTTGGTACATCGCAAGGCAGCTAGTATTGATATCTATCTCTGACAAGTATCCCAGATTCATTAGGAGATGAAGGAGTGAGTGAGTCAAGGGAGCATCTCTCCAGTGGTGAGGAGGCGTTGATATAATGTAGTATCAATTGTGGATGCTTTCTTTTTTTATCTATGTATTGTTATTAGTATGTATCAAAATCTTGATTATTTCTTATATCATGTGTAATCAATAAATATATATATATATATATATATATATATATATATATATATATATATATATATGATACTCTCTTGTTTCATTTTTTTTACTCAGGTAATTATGAATATTACACAATGGATGAGGTTGAATTGAATCGAGGATTTTGACCTATCCAGGTTGTTTGTCAAAGTGTTGATGATGTTAACCTGTATGGAAGAGGTCGCGGGATGACCACCAAGGACATTTTGACCTATCCTAGGTATCAGCCAAAGTGTTACTTGATGATGTTAACCTGTATGGAAGAGGTCATGGGATGTCCACCAAGGACTTTTTGACCTATCCTGGTATTAGTCAAAGTGTTACTTGACTTCGTATGGAAGAGGTCCGATCAAGTCCCCAGGATTGATTACATTGAGATATAATATGAGTTGTATATTTTTCAAGTGGGAGGATTAAATGAAGAAGAAATAAGCTTGTAAGAAAAAGCTATAAATTCATTACTTTGATAAGTTCGACGATACAATCATAAGACGATTTTAATGCGGATATGAGTTTCAAGAGGAAATGACAACAATAACAAGTCTTTATCCCACTAATTGGGGTTGGCTACATGAAGAGGAATTAACAAACGAGACAAAATATAATTATGTAGGAATTGCGATATTTTTGAGATTCTCAATGTTCCAAGTTGAGGTAGTTTTTCCTTCGATCCTTGAGCTTGAATGTTCTGGCTATAACTACATATGGTCCATCCCAAAGAGGTGAGAGTTTATTGCATTGAGGGCCTTTGCCCCACTTAGATTCGTAGGACCAAGTCGAATGGGATGAGATTTTACTCTTGTTGAAGTGAGCTACCCTTTGGTGATAGAGCTCAGTAAGGGCCATGTCACGAGTTTCGGGGAGTAGGTCCAGGTGTTATCAGAGTTTTTCTTCATTACCATCATATTGAATAATTGAACTCTTGGACTTGGAAACCCGATATCTAGGTATAATAGCTTACATCGACACAAGTTATATCTCACCTCAGGTCTTGATGTGTGCGGTAAGCCCAAAGAACATTAAAGCTCATCAACCCATTGCTCACCTTCTCAAGGCGTGTTTTTAGTCCTTTGAGTATAATCTTGGTAGCTTGATGTATTAGTTTGAGGATGTGCTACAATGATGTCAATATAAAAAATCTTTGCAAAAGGATGTAAATATTTTTCCAGTAAATTGGGTTCCATTGTCAATGATGATCTTTTGGGAAGACCATCGACATACTATATTTTTTTAAACAAATTATTTAGCATTTGCCTCCGTGATTTTAGCAGTGGTTCCACCACATTTTAGTAGTGATGGCTAAAATGATAAACTTTCGTTGTCCGCGCTATCGAAAAGGTCCCATGATATCAATTCCCAAGCGAGCAAAAGGTTGAATTTGAGAGCTCATGTCATGTGAGAGGTTAGAGTGTCGATAACTTGTACATTTTTTTTGAACTCCAAGGCGTCTTGTTTCATCGTAGCAATAGAACTTGCCTTATAATTTTAAGCTGGCGCCTTCCTCCTAGGTGTTCTCCACATATCAGTGAACCTCTCTTAATGCGTGTCGACCTCCAAGGTGAGAGGCATTTGAGTGCGTCAGAAAGCTTCGTTGTATAGTTCACCTCATAATAATAAAGTTTGAAGCTTATCTTCTGAGAGTTGTAGTTGGGTCTTGAAGGGTTCATTCTTGTAGAAAAGACAGATGGGATCCATCCACCGAATGTTCCTTTATCTCATTAATTGCTATTACCCACTTGGATGCTAGAAAATATATTTCTTCAACATGCTTTCTTAAATAGATCTAATAGAGATGTAGCTTAAGAAGCGTCACTCAGTATTCTTCTTTCGTAATATGTGAATGATTTGATGTGTTTTTAAATGGGCAAGAAGAGACTTTACTAAGTGGAGATATTGCATCAGGTGAGGATTATGAGTATTAAAATTTCCCTTAACTTGGGAAGCGTGGTTGAGAGTCGTAATGATTACTAAGTCTTGAGCTTATCAATGGCGAGTCTCAACCCTGATGAGCCTCATATTCACCATTATTAGTTGCAAGAAATTTTAGAGTCCATACTCTAAGATATTATTTGGGGAAATAAGTAAGATTCCTCCTTCTCCTTCAACATGAGGTCCATTGAGGCGAAGTGTGATAGCTCCTCTAGAGTTGGGCGTGCATTCCACTATAAAGTTTCTGAGTACTTGAGACTTTATAGCGGTAGTAGAAAATTTATATCAAATTCTCCCAAGTCTACAGACCATTTTAATTAACCTCCCAGATGCTTCTGGTTTCTGTAGGATGGCCCTTAATGATAAATGAGTATAAACGCCGATAGTATAAGCTTGAAAGTATGGACGTAATTTTTACGCTGAGAAAACTAAAGCCAGAGTCACCTTATCTGCAAGTGGATAATAATTTTTTATATCAGAGAGAATTTTGCTGCCATAGTAAATTGATTGTTGTATCTCATTTTCTTCTCGTACTAAAACTGAGCTTATCGTGTGGGAAGAGACTACGAGATATAAGTATAGCATCTCTTCTTGGATAGGCTTGGATAGTAGGGGTGGAGATGCTAAATACTCCTTTAGTTGCTCAAAAGCGGACTAACATTCATCCAAAATTATTATTTTTAGCTCTCTTTAATATTTTAAAGAATGGCAGTATCTATCTCCATAACGGGCTAGCGGATAAATACAATTTGTCCATTCAAATGTTGAACTTCCTTAATATTCTTGAGGAGTCATATCTTTGAGAGCTTTGATTTTCTCGGGTTGGCCTCTATCCGGTGGGTTACCATAAAATTAAGAAATTTTCCGTAACCCAAAAGCATATTTGGTCGGGTTAAATGTTATAATGTCGAAGAAGGTTAAAGCATATTTCTAAGTCAGAAATATGTTGTGATTCTTCCAAGCTTTTCACTAACATGTCATCCACATATACCTCCATTGTGCAGCCTAATAGGTCTTTAAAAACCTTATTCATAAGTCGTTGATATGTATCACCAGTATTTTTTAACCCAAATGATATAACTTGGTAATAGTATAAACATTTATATATTTAAAATGATGTAGCTTCTTCATCCATTGGGTCCATTTTTATTTGGTTGTAACAAGAGTAAGCATCCAAAAGACTGAGCATTTGATGTCCAGGTGTAGCATCAACCAATTGATCAATTCAAGGAAGAAGAAAACTATCTTTGCAAGCCTTATTAAGGTCGTAATCAATACACATTCTCCATTTATTTTTTCTTAACCATGATAACATTTGCTAGCCATGTAGGGTAATGTACATCTCATAAATCCGCTATGAGCTTGTTAACTTCTTGTTCAATAGCTTGATCGGTGCAAAACTTCGCTTCTTTTGAATGATTGGTTTGAATGTTGGTGCATGATCACACATTGGGTGCACGGATATCGTCGGACTCCAAAAGATGTCTTGATTTTTTGCAAGAAGTCTATGTATTTTTTCCTTTGTTCTTAGAGCGGATCTCACTTGCACCGTAGTGGTTGGTCATCTGATAATACAACAGAGAGCAAGTCTTCTATAAGTGAAGCTTTTTGGGGTACTTTTTTATCTCGAAAATTAAAATCTTCGATGTTGAAGGTCACAGAAGGGCGTGGTTGAGTTTGTCTGAGATAACATGATTGCGCTATCTGTTGATTTCCACCAACTCCGGGGTTGGAAACTTCATCTTAAGATGATATCTGATTGCAAAATTGATTGGAGGGGCCTTCCAAAGATAGCTTTATATGCCTCGACTTGACCACCATGAATTGAATTAAATGAGTCACTTGTCGAGAAAACACCAAGGATAAGAATGGTGATTGTCCCTCTACTGCGCATGGCGATTATCAAACCCGCATATTGGGTTGAGCTTTTCTAACCAGACCATGCTAAGAAATGTGAGTAAAATAAGACATCAACAACTCCATTGTCAATCAAAATTCTCTTAACATTATAATGGGTCACCGATCCGCGATGACAAGTGGATCTTGATGAGGAACATTGACTCCTTCTAAGTCTGAGTCATTAAAAGTGATGAAATGATTAATACGAGACTTCTTTAACTATGGCTCTTCAGAGGTGGTAATGAGAACTTGATTAGATAGTATTGGTCCTCTACGATTGTTTTAATTTCCCAATTTTGATGATTATTTATTATTTATGATGATTGTCACGGTTGCCCCATTGGAGGTATGTTTGTTTGATTGATTGATTCTTCATAAATCGACGTAGATATTCTTGTTGAATGAGCCTCTCGATTTCTTCTTTGAGTTGTTTGCATGCCTCAATAGTATGTCAACGACTTCGATGGAAGTGATAATATTGCTCCTGATTTTCTGAATTTGATTTCAGTGGATGTGGCCACTTGATATTTTTTTCATCTCAAATAGCCATCAAGAGGTTGACATAAGACGTGTTCAGCGGCGTGTATTCCTTGTCGTTCCGTCATTGATGGGGTGAAGAGATCATGCGTTGCCTTATTGCTTCTTTTGATGGGATTGTCGATCCGTATTCCCTGTGGTGCTCTTACGTTTTCCTGTATATTATTCAAATTATTTGCGATGGGCATTAATAGCTTCATCGGCAAAGATTTGTGCTTCCATATGATGAACCAAGTCGGCATATGAGCTTACCGTATCTCGCATTAGTGACGTGTAAAAAGGCCCTGGACGGAGCTCTCCAAGGAAAACTCCTCTCAACAGTTCAGGGTTTACTCCAAGTATTTAGCGAGCTTCTAAGGAGAACCTTTGGAAGTATTTCTTAAGTGATTCACCCTTATTTTGATGAATGCCTGAGAGATGAGAGGAATCTTTAATGATCCTCTGGTTTGTAATGAACTATTCTACAAAAATCTTGGCGAGTTAGGTATGGATGGATTCCCTTGGAAGGGAGTAGAACCAAGTGCGCTTGTCCTTGAGGGTAACGGAAAGACGACAAAGCGGTGTGTTAGAGCTCGTTGGAATATGCATGATGGTCCGTAATGGTATATGTTCATGTGGGTCATCATCATATATAAATCAATGCTCAGAAGCTTGAAACTTACGAGAATAGAATGTTGAAGAATAGTTCTAGCTAAAGGTAAGGATTCCTCATAGCTGCGGTGAGGGAGAAGATGATTTCTGTCTTGAAGGTAAAATTCGTCTTACATTAAGCGCCATAATTTTGCACGTATAACATGATGAGTGGGGTCAATAGGACGAGAATGTGTCAAGCTACCAGCAATAATTGGTGGATTAGCAGTCGGTTGAGCGCCGCGAGATGAATGAGTAGAAGCGTGTCAAGATCGACATCCGCATCTTTACGCGGGGAACTTTGTCAAGATTAGCATTTTGACCTCCCTACATCGATCTTGGGGAGATGTGTTTCGTGGTTATTGTGTTCCTCGCAAAAGTCGGATCATCTCATTTTGAGACTCTTCCATTCGACGGACACGATATTCTAAAGAGATTCTCATCGCGCCTTCAACGATAGGGTCACGCCTATCAGGGGTGAGTGAGGTAGAAGCTTGACGTTTTTGGTTCAAGGATTGGTTTCGAGAGTGACGGGAGTTGGAGTGGAGGCTCGTTACGAGTGTTGCGCTATTAATGAGGGTGTTCACAATTGTGATTGAAGGGTTCTTTTCCCACACTGTCAAACTATGCGTCTAGAAAACCGGTTGATAGAGTAAAAATTTATGCCTTAGCTTTGTTGTGAAATCCAATAGCACACACAAGTATTTAAAGAGTGAACAAGAAAACTCCAAAATTTTACGTGAAAAAATCGAAAAGAGGAAAAAATTAGGCTAGCCCAGTAAAAATCTTCCACTATGTATCTATTTCAGAGTATAAAATCTTCCCGATAATGGGATTACAGGATTGCATATGAGAAGGAAACAACAACTATGTAGTCATGTTGGTGTCTTGTTAGTGATAGATGATGGTGAACGGCGAGGACATCAACCGAATGAAGGTCATGATGGAGATCGACAAGATTGACGGCGAGGATCAACGACGGCGGTACGGCGGCCGGTGGTTGATACCGTCAGTGGTGGTAGGATTGTCTGAGAATCTTCAAGCTTTAGAGCTCTCTCTCCTCTCTCTTGCTTGGGTCCCTCATATGAATGAGGGGCTATTTATAGATGGAGGAGTGGCGTCTGTAAATACATGCAAAATCCAACCACTCCACTTCATGGACTTCAATGATTCTTTTGATCATTTGATGTATTTTAAGTATTTGAATGCTCAAATGAAGTCGGAATTATGAAATCTTGGGCTTGTTAGATCCGGCTTGTAAAGACGCTTGATTTGACTATAAACACTCTATGTTTAAGAGTTATTTATGGATTTAACTAATATTCCAAATTTTCAAATGATATTTTAAGTGCTTGATCTCGATTAATTTCAACTGATGATCAACTTGCTTTTGACATCAAGATTCATGCTTCGACTAGTAAAATTTTCAATGCCATATCAGTTTATTATCTCATGATGTAATGTATCATTTCTCATACTCAAATTAGATCATCCACATAGTGTCAAATAGATTAATTAAAAAGTTATCAAACTAAACATTAAGCATAAATAATCAAGATAAATTCCTCAAGAGTAATGTTTGTCTTATTCTAATGGTTTATAGTTAATCTTAAAGTTATGCTAAGCAAACCACAAAAGGATTGAGGTAATCCATCTTACTAGCATGGGAATCTAGTTTAACCCACCAAATAAGCGTTAAGAGGGTCCAACTAAGTTACTAGGTCTTCTCCTATCCAACCCAAATGGATGTTAAAGAATTATGCATCCTAAACAATAATTTTGGATTGAGTATTACATGACTAGGTTGAACGCTATCCAATCACCATGGAATAAATCTAGTAAGGTTGATTTAAGAATTCAACTAACAAATAATTCACCTAGATTTAAAATATGATTATCAAACTATCTAGCCCAAAATATTCATCTAAGATCACCTTCTCACTAATTGGTACATCATGCTAGAATGACACCCTTTTTATCGTTACATGATAATATGTTCAATTGAGATAGCATCACAACATGCTAACACCTTTTTTATTGCATCTCACCTTGCACGCTTTTGGCACACTTAACAAATCTACTCTTTTGCCATGTTGATGACAGAAAACTCTTGAAATATTTATATAATTGGAGAAAAAATAAAATAATTAGAGAAAAAACAAGATAGAAAGGGGAAAGAGGGAGAGAGAGAGAGAGAGAGAGAGAGAGAGAGAACTTAAACTCTATCAATTGATGACACTAAACTCTCCGTCGAGATGACTATTGTAATAAAAAAGGTTAGTAAACCCTCATAGTGGATGCATGTGAATATCACTAAATAACTTACATTGTGTTATTATTTGTGACATTTTATCCCTCTCCTTATTTTTATGTCTTAATAACCTATGTAAGCTACTTTTGCCATCCCCTTTTCATCCCCATTCTTAGATTGCAAGAAAAACTTAAATTTGAGTTCAACTCAAATCCACCATTATTCCCTATTCATTATAATCATAAGTAAAAACAAGAGAAGAGAGATAGATGAGAACGATTACAACTAATATAATAAAGTGATAAGCTATTTTTATGCTTGTAAAACTAATTTTGTACTTTTTGAGATAAATAAAATAATTTATAAGGAGATTTTCAGTTTTATTTAAATACAAATTTTCTGAATTTCAATACATTCTCAAAATATATTATATTTCAAATGTAGTAAATCAAAGAGTGAAAATTTCATAATAGAAGGATCTCATTTTCAATGCACAATAAGTGCAAGAAATCAAATAGCCCTTAAGGGTAAAATAAATTCAGGAAATCACATTATATATTTAATTTGAGTAAATTATATTTAGTATGAAGCTTTGTGATGCTGGCACGAATAATGGTTAGTGACAGTTAGAAGCATTTTGAATTGATAGTAGTGGTTAGCTCATGGAGGTGATGGAGATGGTGCACAACGACGACATACAATTATCAGAGATGACAGAGATCAATGATGGTGGGAGCAAAAGACTACCAGTCACCAACGAAAACAGGTAACGATGGATTATATTTCATAGGGTTGCAAATGAACCGAGCGTTAAACAAGCTACTCGTGACACGGCTCGATTAGAGCTCGTTTATGTTCGTTCATTTAATTAATCGAACGAGCTTGAACACTTTTGTAAATACTCGATTGTTAAATGAACAAGCTTGAACAAGTTATTGTTCAGTTCAGTTATGTTCGTGAACAGTATCATTTAAAGCTCGCGAACAAGCTCGTTAAGGAGCTCGATAATGGCTCGATTAAGGCTCGATTAAGGCTTGTTCATAACTGTATAAGGCTCGATTAAGGCTTACAGGCTTGTTCATAAAGCGATCGATCGAGCTCGATTAAGGCTCGTTTATTTCATTAAAGCGAAATGTTACTCGATAAACCTAATTTGAACCGAGCTCGCGAACAAACTCGAGCCGAGCTCGAACATAATTTTTTTAAACGAGCTCGAGCTTGAACACCATCCTAAAAGCTCGAATCGAGCTTGAGCTCAATACTTACAAGCGAACTTCACCTCCTTTCGTTTGGTTCTTCTTTGTAACCCTATTATTTCATACAAGCAATCATTTTTAATTTATTGAAAATGAACAAAGATATAATTCAAAATACGTTAAAAATATTTCGATCAAATAATTAAATTTTTAGAACTTTTGCATCTTGTTTGCATAGAACAAAATACGTGAAATCAAATAACACTAAAATATTAAATAATCATATTATTTTTATAAGAGAATTGTGAGTCTTTATTTTTAATAAAATATTATTAAAATTTATTAATTTATCTTTAAACTATTGAATGTCTTCATTTTTAAAATTTATTGTTTTATATCAAAGTTAAAAATTCATGAACACAATTGTTGTCTTTAAAACCATTCGAGAGTAAAATTTATTTATCTTGTTGATTAGTGGACATAATTAAAAAAAACGAACAGACACTCAATTTTTTAACGTGGAAAACCTGAAAGGGGAAAAATCGGCTCAAGTAAAAGATTCCACTATGTATCCTTTTTTGAGTACAAAATCTTCCGATAACGATTCAAATTCTATTTGAGAATGCATATGTAACAACGATCGGTTTATAATAGATGTTGGAATCTTTGGGTAGTGGAAATGCGGGTATAACTAAGATGCGTATAATGCATCTTCTGGATCTTCAAGCTTTAGAGCTTTCTCTTCCTCCTCACTTCACTTTTCCTCTTCTTCCTCGATGGACTCTTCCTCTTCCTTGCCTTCTTCCTTGCTTTAGCTTCCTTCTTCTTCACTTCTTTGACTCTTCTTCTTCTTCCTTGTTTCGTTCTTGTTCTTCACTTCTTGACTTCCTTCTTCTTCACTTGCTTCACACTTAGCTTGGCCCTCCATGTGAGGAGTCTTTTATAGATGGAAGGAGATTATTCAGAATGTAAGGCCCATACCACTCCCCATTCGACTGACTCAGGATGACTCCTTGATCATTTTGAGCTGATGATAAAAATGCTTAGATCTTAAACTCATTAAACAGCTTCATTGGTAAACACTTCATATATTGAGAGCTGGGATTTTAATATAAGATTTAATTTAAAATCTTTGTCTATCATTTAAATCATAAAGACATCAAAATTTGTCTTTAATGGCAACAATATCAAAATGTAAAATAATTATTTTAAAATTTATTTTTTTTCAAAATTGTTATAAATCTTTTAAAATCTTATATCAAAATAAATTAATTATGTGGTATGTATGTCACAAATAAAATAAAATGACTTAACTTGCCTCGACTTTCCAATAAAATAAAGGCAGGCAGCATAGGTGATAAAA
This sequence comes from Cymbidium sinense, assembly GCA_021442155.1. Lineage (NCBI taxonomy): Eukaryota > Viridiplantae > Streptophyta > Magnoliopsida > Asparagales > Orchidaceae > Cymbidium > Cymbidium sinense. The sequence continues at coordinate 107,585,171 of CM038224.1, read as the reverse complement.
GGAGGAAACGCGCCAATCGGAACCCTAGCTTCAGTGGTGGCGGCCATGTCGAGGCGGGAACGTGATGCCCGCGATTCCCATGGCAAGCGTCTCCACTCCAGGTTCGACCGAGACCCCAGGTACCACATTTTTCTACTTTCTCTCGCTGGGAATCAAGCACCTATGTGGATGCGAGGAGCTGCTGAACTTACGGTCGCCGTGTCGGCTCTCTTTGCGATCACTACTCTTTTTTTTTTACCTCCCTATTCAGTTTAGGGATGCGGTCTATAGAGAAATCAATGCTACTTGGTTATCAATATTTGAAGATTTGTAGCGATGAGACTATTCGTTGGCATTGATATGAAGTGGATCTGCAATTGATCTAATTTTAGTTGTGTGATACTTTCTAGGGTTATATTCTGTTAGTTTTGATATCTTATTACCACGTTGCATTGTTTTTTTTATCTTGAAACCTAATTTTTTTCATCGCATTGTATTACTTAGTTTCGGGTGGCGACCTAGCATGTACGACTTGAGTATTCGTTTTGATTTACACCTACCGAATTTCTCAGTATCCCTTCTGTCAGATTAAGTTTTATGGTTCTTCGAGGGATGCATTTAATGAACTGGATAAAATTCTCAAGGCATTGCTCTGAAGGACATCCTTATAGAATAGAAGAAGAGAAACAAATGGAGACATTGGAAGCTCATTTACAAAATGAAGCCTTCTAGCTTCTTTACTCTTAGAGAAAATGGTGTGGAGAGTTGCTTGCAGGTGTGGCTAACGTCAAATAGATTGATGGAGAACAGGGGTGTGACAATGATGGTGTGGACTGGAAGCCAAAGCAGAGTCTACAATGCTACAGAGCATGCTGCAGTTGAGGCTCCCATCACATGGTTGAATATTGCCAGCCCATCGTACTTCCATGTGCTCTAGCTCCACCTCCAGCAGACTCATATGTGACAGAGGGGATCAAAGCGATTGCGATCGAGATGCCAGTCGTTGCTAGAATGGTGGCGTAGCTGGATAATTTGGATGTCACGTAGTCACTGAATAATCATAAATTATAGTTTCTAAGTTACAACAGAGTAATGAGCCTTTTTTAGACTGTCAATACATTTGCCAAGAATAATGATGAAAAATTTATAATTCAATTAGCTTTTTTTTAAAACTTCAAAAATATATCTATTTCTGATATCTTAGAATGTCTTGAATTAGACACTAGATATGTTGATTATTTATTAACGCCATGTAGTGTATTATGTTAGAGTTATAACATGGAAAGTTTGCTACTTTTTAGTCTTCAATTTGAAGTAATAGCTCACCTACCTGTGGCTTCACTCATTGCACATTGATAACATTGGGAGTAATAAACAGTACCTAGGTTTCAGAAAAAAGCATTTTATGTACTGTCAGGAAGACAGCCGGTAGTTTTTAGTGCATGCCCTCATAGTATATGTTTTATTTCCAGTTGTAGTTATTATCATCTTCCTTATTGAAAGTATTTGAGATCAATTTTATGAATCTTTTGCTGTTAAATTACTGTCAGAGGCTGCATTTTTATTGCATGCTTTGTGGCTAAATCTTACCAAATTTATTCGTATTTTTTTTGCTTCTCCCCCTTTTCCCTTCTCTTGTTTGCACATGCACATGTTTTCGTACACATGTGCATACTTGTGTGCACCTGCTACAGTGTCCAAACATTTTCTCAGTTTGTTTAGATAGTACAACTTATCTTCCGAAACGTTGTGGAATTGTCTTATTGTAGTCCAAAGAAACTGAAAAGAGATGAAAAACCAGAAGTTAAGGTGGCGCACTCCAGCCATCGTAATTCCAGTATGATGGAAGCTACTGGCCATGAACCAAAACAAAAATCTAGGCAAGATGATGTGTCACGTAAAGCTCCTCAAGCTTCAAGTACCCCAGGTCTGCAGAATGAGAAAAAGAATCTAGAAAGAAAAGGTGATAAGCCTACCGTGAGAACTCAACATTCCTCTGACAACAGAGATGCACCACGTTCTCAGTCATACTATCAGGTTTTGTTTTTTTTTGTTTTCCCATTAAATACTTGATGTAATTTCATTTCTTGAAACCTAATATCTTTTTCAAGTATACCCCATCATGTTATTTTCAATATTGAATGTGTTGTTCTTTTGTGTCTCACTGCAAGTGGAACTTCTTGTATATATATATATGCTATCTTCTTGAATGAAGAAATAGAAGTCTATCCATAATATTTAAAAATTATAAATCAAGCAACCAAAATGAAGAAGAGGAAACTGATTTAGATCTGCTAAATATAGAATATGAAGAACCAGAAAATCACCAAATAATATTTCCTATGGAATTAGGATTAATCAATTCAGGAAAATTAATTTGGGAAATAGAACATTGTAAGGAAATAGGCCAAATAAGAAGACTGACATGTTATACGTTGATGACTAAAATAATATAAGACTACTTTTAGGAAATGCAGAAGAAGAACTTGAGTCACCTATAGGATTAGAATTATATGATCAAGAGGCTAGTTTTTCATATACCAATAGACCTATATATATATATATATATATATATAAGCTATCCTTGCATTGCACATTGTCTTTGCATCGATCCATTTGTTTGATCTCTTATTATTGAAACTTAGTTAATGCATACTGGTTTCAACCATGACTAAGCCTGAAATCATATTAATTTGTTTGTATTGCAATGACCTGAGTTAATTTATTTCTTCATATGATTTCTCTTGGTTGCGGGCATTAACTACCCAGTTACTGGCTCTTCTCCGAATAATCCAATTCATTTTTTTTGCTCTATTGGAGCATCTGTTAGGTGATCAAGATATTGATTTATGTTTTGCTAATTTGATGCAGTTTTTTGTAACGGGTAATGCGATTTTAGTTTATAATATGAAGCAAAGGAATGAAAGGTCTTGATCCCCATACTTCACAGCTTATTAAAGATATTGATAAAATTTACAGCAATTTTAGATTGTTAAAATTTAATGACATGTCCAAGGTATATGTTCTCACTTGTTGGTAAATCTTGCATTACTATTGTTAAAATTAAACGACATCTAAGGTTCATTTGGGGTAGCTTTTTTCACTGTTTTGTTTCCAAAAAGTTATCAGTTTTTGTTTGGTTATATTTTGGAATAATTTGTGATGACACGTAGTTTTTAAAGCTAAATCTACTTAAGTGTATCAACTAGAAGAAATATGTACTTCTTTTTCAGGATTAAAAAAAATATAATAGTTACTACAACTTTCAATAAATCTGTTTTTCCCCAAAAATTCTACAACTATGTCACAAATATTTGTGGTTACCTCAATAGACATTTAATCTATGCCTGCAACTCTAGTACTTGTAATCTCAGCGTCATGCCCATCCCATATTTTTTTCAAATTAAAACTAGATTCTTAGTTTTGATGATATTTATATACCTCTAGTTTTTCTTCTGTATCCTCTTTCTCATCCATATCATAAAAAAATTTATAGTTTAATTAGTAACTAAGTTGCTTCTTAAGAGCATTGTTTTTCCTCAAACTTTAGATGCTCTTTATACATCATCCCATTTTTTATCAATAGGAAATATCATATCATAACACAAAGGTCTTGTGGAGCCATAACATGTGGTACTTAGCATGAGATATTAAGGAATAGTTTGAGATATTAAAAAATCATGACTAATTTATTAAAATTTCAGCAATATGAAGTAAAAATATTCTAATATTAATAAATGTTTTAGTGCTATATAAATAGAACATGATTTTTATTTATCATATTAAGTATGTGCACAAGGCTCATCAAATCTACTAGTATTATATAAATTTCATAATAAAATCATACGAGCTTATGATATTGTATAATTGAAGGGAAATGAGAAGTATGAACAAATGAGTAAACAACAATAAAAAGAAATATTTCTGATCAGCTTCAGATGGATGTGACAAAATAACAATCCCTGGCCTAAATAAATTAATTGAACCCATATTGATCTTATATATCATCTTTGATCCACAACTTAACCTTAAGTCATTTGTCATCATGTTAGAGGGGAAACAAAAGTGTATGGATAATGTTAGACATTTTAGCTATCATGATAAATCAAAATTTAAGCATAGGGCTAATTCTTGAAAAAGTGATCATAATTTATTTATTATATGATAGTTTACATTCTTTAGGATTTTTTTAAACTCATATTGACATATTCACATGTTAGAGAGATAAAACATGATCATATAAGAAGAGAGGTTTTAGTCAAAGAGAAAGCTTTGGGGATTATTGGATGTTTAGATTATAATAAAAAAAAATACTACCTTTGCTGGTCCTAAGGTCAGATGTGAAAAGTAGAGGGTTTGTCATAAAAAATACGTAAAATTGTAATCATGACATGAATTTTTTAAAACATTATGTTAATGCTAGGCGTCTCTGAAGCGTCTGTGTATGGCGAATACTGAAAAGTGTCTGAGGATGTTCATCGCAGATGCAGTGTTAAATAATTACATTATGGACGGATGCGGGCAAAGAAATTAGTCCATGAAATTAGAATTAGGTTTGGAACTTGGATTATAAGTATTCTTATAGGTAAATTAATTGAATTAATAGATATTATGTTTCATAAGAAACTAAATATTTTATGTATTCAAGAAACTAAATGGGTTTGGGAGAAGGCCAAAGAGATTGATAGTTTAGGTTTTAAACTTTGGTATTAGTAAGTCAATTAAAATACGTAGGGTGATTATAGATAAAGTTTGAAGGATAATGTTATAAATATTAATAGATTTGGAGATAGAATTATAGTTTTAAAAATTATTGTTGATACTGATATTACCAATGTTATTAGTGTTTATGCTCCTCAAGTAGGTTTGGATGTAAATTCAAAAGAAAATTTTTGAAATGAATTAAAGGGATTAATACAAAAGATATCTATTGAAAAAACGTATTTATTGGTGGAGATTTAAATGGATATGTTGATAGAGTGATAGAAGAGTTTAAAAATATTCATGGTGGCTATGGATTTAGAGTGATTAATGAAGGTATGGTATATTAGATTTTCTTTAAATGAGTTTTAATTCTATCTATATTTAAGAAAAGAGATGAGCATTTTATTTATAAAATGGATCTAGCAAAACAGATTGATTATTTTTAATAAGAAAAATATATCGTTTAAATTGTAAAGATTGTAGGTTATTTCAGTGAAAGTTTAAGTTAAACGATTATTAGTTTTAGATTTTAAGATGAAAGATTGGAAGATGAAAAATAAATTAAATTATTATCCATGATTAGATAGGGCACTTAAGAACATAATAAAAATATTTTAAAAAGAGTTATAAGAGCTTAGAATTTGAGATATTCATAGGAAAATTTTATGTGGAAAAGTAACAAATAAAATTAAGCAAGCAAAATGTGCTTGGAGAATCAAGGAAAAACTCTTTAATAAAATAGTTGGTGGAGTCGGAATGTCTGAAAAGATAAGAAATAAGAAGAATTCTTATAAAACTTAGTTTAGATATAAAAACTCAAAGAATTGAGAAAGATATAAAGTGTCATGTATAGATTCTAAAAAAGTAATATATGATGAAAAAAATTAGTTTTTAGTGATTTATATAATAGATTGGATACCAAAGAAGGTGAAAGATGTATGTATAAGTTAGCTAACCAAAGAGATAGAGAAGTAAAGATCCAGTTCAAATGAGGTGTATTAAGGATGAAAATTATAAAGTGTTTTTTTTAGAAAATGATATAGAAAACAGGTGGAGGAGGTATTTTGATAAACTTTTCAATAAATGATCTAAAAATACGATTGATTTTAGCAACCTCAATACCTTAACCAAAAATAGAGAATTTTATTTTTATTGTCGTATTAGTAAATTTGAAGTTAGAGAAACTTTAAAGAAAATGAAATGTGAAAAAACAAAAGGACATGATGATATTCCAATAGAAGTGTGAAAATATTTAGGAGATCAAGGAATTTCTTAGCTTACAAATCTTTTTAATATTATTTTAAAGACTAAAAAGATGTTAGATAAATAGGTGGATGAGATATTTTGATAAACTTTTTATGAAGGATTTGAAAGTCGATTGATTTTAGCAACCTTAATACCCTAAACAATAATAGAGAATTTCATTTCTATCATCTATTAGTAAATCGTTAGTGAAGTTTTAAAGAAAATGAAATGTGGAAAAGGCTGACCAGGATAATATTCCAATAGATGTAAATGTTTAGAGATCAAAATTTTGCTTACAAATCTTTTAATGTTATTTTAAAGACTAAAAGATCCAATGAGCGGAGAAAGAGTCTATTGTTCTATATTTAGAATAAAGGTGATGCGAGTGTGCAATTATAGAGGAATTAAGTTAATGTGCCATACATTAAAATTATGGAAGAATGAGCATAGGTTACGATGTGATTAAGTTTCGACAACTTTGGTTTCATGCTAGATCTACATGGATGCTATACATTTGTTAAGAGGGTTGATAGAAGCATGAGAAGTAAGAAGGATCTACATATGATATTTATTGATTTAGAAAACATGATAAAGTCTCAGATGTTCTTTGGAGAATTCAGACAAGAGTTAATATTGGTTATATTCAAGTCATTAAGGATATGTATCTTCTTTACTTGTGTCCAAATGGAGGATTGACAAAATATTTTCTATTGGATTACATCAAGGATCAACATTAAGCCCTTATCTTTTACTTTAGTTATGGATGTTTTACTAGACATTTACAAGAAGATGTTTATGCTTTTTCTTGATGACATTCTTCTTGTTGATAAGACTAGAGAGAGTCCAAAAACTTGAATTATGGAGGTCAACTTTAGAGTCTAAAGGTTTTGTTTAAGTAGATCTAAACAATATATGGAGTGTAATTTTGTTGTAGAAGTTTTAGTGATGTTGTGACTTTTGATCAAGTCATTAATAAGAGTGGCGATTGAGATATTTGATTGTCCAAAATGATGGTGAAATAGATGGAGATGTTATTAGTAGAATTGTTGGATGGTTGAAGTGGAGGAATACATCTTTATTATGTGATAGAAAGTTACTTACTTAAGGAAAATTTTATAAAATGGTGGTAAGACTGCAATGATTTATGGTATGTTGTATAAAAAAGCATAAGACTAAGTTAAGTGTTCTAGATGAGGATGCTTAGGTGGATGAGTGGCTTTACTCTTAGAGATAGAATGCAAAAATGAGTATGTTGGGAAAAGTTGGAGTAGCTCAATGGTAGATAAGATTAGGGAGTTGCCTTAGATGGTTTGGACATAAAGCTCTATCCGATCAATTAGGAGAGTAGATCATTAGATTTTTATGTTAAGAAAGGTAGAGGTCCAAAAGACTTGGTTAAGATGTATAAATAATGATCTTAGTACCGAATTAGATGATAATTTGACACATAATGGCACAATGGAGCAGGATTCATGTAGCCGACCCACCTAGTGGGATTAAGGCTTGTTGTTGTTTTGTTGTTGTTGTTGTTGTACTAAAAGATGCTAGATGAGTGGAGAAAGAGTTTATTGGTTCCTATATTTAAGAATAAAGGTGATGCACAAGAGTATGCAAATTATAGAGTAATTAAGTTAATGTGTCATACATTAAAATTATGAGAGAATAATTGAGCATAGGTTACAATATCTATTAAATAACATAAAATGTTTGCTTCTAATATAGTTTAGAGTTGGGATATCTATAACCCTAGATGTCATAGCCTGCTCTTGCAACTCCCTTTCTATTGCCAACCTTATCCACTACTTTCCTTACATGTGACCTCTCTCTTTCGCTAGCTTCATTTCTAAGTTGTTCACTTTGTTGTGCTCGCCACCCATTTAATGCTCATGCCATCTCTGTCTGCAACGATACCCATTGTATACTTGTTACATCCATGCTTGGGCTTGCGTTGTGCCTGTTAAACATTATGCTTGCCCTTGCTCCACTGCATTACAGTCACTTGATTGCTCACTCATATTGATTGATGCATGCTTGCTTGCATATGCTGGTTCCTCACACTCTTTCATTTGCTCTCTCATAACATTGTGGCCAATCACTTGTCTGTAATGTTATCACAACTCTATTACTCACAATATTTATAATCTAAGATTTTTCTTAAATTTTTCTTTCTTCCTAATGATTTTATGGTTCCTCACTAATATCTCAATGAGTCAAAATACTTCGCCACCATTGATGCCCATACTAATTTAAATTGTACTAATTATCTCTTATGGTTGAGTTCTTTTTGCTCTATTTTTAATTCTCAAGACAAGTTTCAATGCTCCATCATCTTGATCCCTATTCTATAGAAAACATTGATACTATGAAGTTGTTTAAGTGGAAAGCAGCATGTGATACTACTTTTACATAGTTGCTCAATAACCTTGAACCTCCATTATATCAACTATTATATCTAGGATTATGTCAAAAATATTTTAAATCTTATTTGTTTAACATTTTTAAGAAATTAATCTCTTGTGTTTAGCCTCTTTATTATTATGAAAGCCTTTTTTATCTAATAAAATTATATGTGAATTTATTAATTTTTTTACAATTAAGGGGAAATAGAACTAATTAGTTTAGTATCAACCCTTTTATCTTAGTCCAACAATTGGCAAAAACAAAATGAAAATTCCTTCTCTCTAAGTTCATGTTTGATTTGCATTCCTTCTTATAGGGCACACAATATCAATTGATGGCAAATATTTTGATCAGACTGTTCTATCTTGGGTTCATTGTGTCAGAGAGCTTCCTCAACCTCTTCTAACCAATCAATCTTATTTATTGGCTCTAAGAGTAGTTGGGGTAGTCGTGGCCATGGCGGCCATTCTAATGGCATACACGACTATGGTAATGATATCTTTCTTGCTAGCCTTCATTCTTGACGTACCAATTATTTTTCTAAATGTTATTGGAAGAAATATGGTTACCCTCAGCTACCCAACATACTTCTGCATCTTTTTCAACTCAGTTTATTTCTTTTAGTGTTTTGATCTCTAGGTTTGTTGAAAACTATGATCGATTGTTTCAACATTCACATTTTCATATAGTATTTCCCTTTGGATTCATTGTAGATATCTTCACTGATATATCTAGGGTTTTAGATTTAGGTGCTTCTTCTCATATGTCAAGTAACCACCAACTCTTTTTATCACTCCAATTGTTGTTGAGTTGCCTTCATTCATTTTTGAAACAGATGTTGTGCATTATGTGAAAACTCTCTCATATTCTTTATGTATTCCACAAAATTTTGTTTACTTATTAATAATTCATCTTATAGAGATTTATAGTTGTCTTATAATCTTTTATTCTTACTGTAACTTTGAAGATCTCTACTTGAATAAATGATTAATGGAGGTGTTGATGCTAGTAATATCTATTATTTAATGATATATATTCTCTTTGCCATCTCCTCCACTATTACACAACTTCAACGACATTATTTATCACTCCATCCTCCTCCCAACAAAACATGAGATTTTACTTCTCTTTCTTCATCTTTATATTAGTTTAATTGTCATGTCTGTGAGTTGGGTAAATATTTTCACATTTTACTTCTATCATTAGTTGTTGGCCTTTTTTTTTTGAGTTAGTTCATTCAAATATTTGGAGTCGCTCCGACGTTTGGAGTTCCAGTTTTATCCTTATTCACTTATGATTTTCTTCTATTTTGTCCTAGATCACTTAAGTTTACTAGCTCGGATGTCGGCAAGAGATTTTCATATATTTCAAATTTTTTATCAAAAATAAAATTCTAAATTTATTCAAATCTTTATTTATACATGATTAAGTTTTAGATTTCATGTAGTTTTACATCTACTTTGCCAGTAAGGTTATCCATAAAATTTCTTGTCACTACACATTTTAACAAAATGATGTTAAATAAGAAAATGTCTTTTTCGTTGATGCGCAAGAAAATTGATATTTCATATAAATGTCCCATTAATTTTGGGGGTTTGTAATCTAAACTATTTCTTGTCTCATCTCGTTAATTGTATCCCTTCCACTCCTATTGATTATGTCTCACCAATTTTGGCATTATGTCCCAATGAAATTATTTTCAACTTGCACTCAAGATTTTTGGTTTATCTATCTCTTCACTCATGCTTTTCACCCACATGACAAATTATCTCCTCTCGTGCTTTTCAGTGTGTATTTCTCAAGTATTCTTCTTCTACTAAAAAAGATTATTGGTGTTGTAATCTTTTTATTCATTGTCTTTACATTTCAGTTGATATAACCATCAGACTACTTATACTTTCTTTTCTCCATCCTGTCATGAGACATCTTCACCACCTGTTGTTCATCTTCTAGAAACTTCTATACCTATTTTTATCATTTTACATGTGCACTCTCAATGATCTTGACTGTGATCCACAGCTCTAACCAACTTAAAATCTTTGAATTATCTATCATTCTATCATCTATGTAGCAAGTAGGATGCAGAGAATGTATATCATTTAGCTGTAGGGGGCTGTTGCGGTATAAAACTATGTTAATGTTTTCTATATTTGGAGATTTACATGAATATCACACAATTCTTATATGATTGCATATCTAATAACTAAATTTTAATATTTATATAAAAATAACTAAAATTTTAATATGACATTCAAAGTACTATCATCATTCACTTTTTAAAATAAAATATACTTTTTCATGTATAGAAAAGTGTTATATGTGTAAATATTAAATTTAGGTGTTAGATACATAAATGTATAAGAATTATGTAGTATGTTTGTAAATTTTTCTATTTATTATTTGTTCACTTGGAGAAAAACACTTGGATGGTTAGTATTTAATCTAAAATTCCTAACATTTACTTGGTATTTAGGTCTGTTGAGCTTTATGCTTCAAAGATTCCTAGGAGTTGTATGATATTATCCATTCTGGGTCCATTTTTTTTCTTTTTTTTAGTATATTATACTTTTACTGCGTCTTCTTGTAATCATTATCTTTTAGTTCCAATTCAAGCTTTAAACCTTGTTGAATAAATGTTACGTGATAACGGTAACTACACTATCATTCTCCACGTTTTCTCCTTTACATTGGTGGGTTCTTGTTCAGACCCGTTTCTCCAAATATCACAATCTGTATAACTTTCTTAGGCTGCCTGTCCATTTATCTACAGCACGATGACCGTGGCATCGCCAGACAAGGTGGTCGAAGCTTCGGTCGAAGGGAGGCAGGTGAGCTCCTCCTAGCAAATCCCTCTCTTTCTCAGTCATAGCCTCTCAACTTCTTTTTAATCTCTTACATGTTCTCACAGATCATAGGAAACGGGATGATTCCAGAGAACAATCTGGCAGCTGGCTTAGAGACGACATAAATGATCAACCGAAGAAGGACGAAAGGTCCCAATCTCATGCAGATGAGAAGACCGGCATCTGGCGACACGACAGGTTCCATGAACTGGAGTCTGGAGCTCCTCCTACGAAGAAAAGACCTGCTTTCAGGGAGAAGAAGATGCCAGCTGAACCACAGCAAACAGGTACAGCTGCAACAGTATCAGATAAACCAAAGTTACCCACTCACGAGCAGCCAGACTTGGCCTCTTCAAAAAGAGGAGAAGAAAGGGGAGGATTTCATCCGCCCCGGGCTCTTGATAAGCCTGATAGGACATTTTCAAGAGCTGCTGATGATAGGCGTGAGAGGAGAGATGGTTTCTATCACAGAGGAGAAGCACAAAGAAATGCTGATCCATCGAGGGAGCGATACGGAGCCATTAGAGGACGGGGTGACAGGTCCAACGTTCGGTACGGCGCGAGAGACTCGAATAGCGCCGGAGGCTTTGAGGTGGAGAAATGGAAGCATGATTTGTTCGACGAGGCGAATCGGAGTCCGCCTCGGAAGAATGAAGAAGAGCAGATCGCAAAGGTTGAGGCTCTGTTAGCATTGTGATACTCGCTCTTTTTCTCCTTTTTGACATTTTGACAGCTTGAAGATGTTTTAATGGATTCCTGATTTTAGGCTTTCTTCATTATCAAGGGTTGTGAACTGACTGCCTTCAATGAATTACCTTAATTTCGAACAACCTTTTAAGATTTTATTTACAAATTTTCTTGTAATTATGCGTACTATGGAAGATCTCTACTCTCGTTTTTAAGTTGTGGTGAATTATTGTGCAAATTCCTGAAATTCTTCTTCTGGTAGTAATTGTGGACCTGATGTTTTTTTATTTATTTTATTTTTTATTTTTTGAGAAATTTACCTACTCAGCACTCAATTCTTTTGCATTTACATATCTTAAAATTTGATATTTACAAAAATGATATTTTTTATATGCATACAAAGGTACATTTCACTTGGAAAAGGCAATGATGGTATTGTTATTTTTGAAGTAATAATGAACATTTGAGTGCTATGTTGTTTATGTAAATATATATAAGAATTGTGCGCAATGTATGTAAATGCTCTTTGTTTTTGTTACTCGCTGAATTCAATTCTTATGGTGGAATTTTTTAAAGGTAATTTTTTTAAAATAAGTATCATTAAAATGCTAGTTAGGTAATTAAGTATGATTAATTTTTTTTTAAATAAATTCAATCCTCAATCGATTATCGTGGCCGCATCTAGATGGCGTTGTGTGTAAATGTTGAATGCCAATCATTTAGTGTCGACGATTTTATATTACAGTTTAGTGGGCTAGCTTTAGATTCGCCATCACTTCATAAATTTATTTTAGATATTTTTTTTTAAATTAAGTATCATTGATTTACAAAGCTTGAGATATAAGTATGATATTAAGTTAAAAATAATTCTTATTGTGCAAAGTATCTTTATAATTTTGATTTGCATTACTTCTAATAATTATTATATAATTTTAACATAAGTATTAGTAATCACATATGTATCTTCTATATTTAGATTTATATTTTAGTGACTTCAGAGATTAGTATATTGATTGATTTAGCTTGTGAAGTTGAGTTAATCTTTAATATTGTGTCTTTTTGTAATAGAGTCACTTATTACCTTTCTTATTTAATTTGTTGATTCATTTTGTATAATGTGAATTTTAAAATAAATTTATTTTATTACAAGTTTGTAAGCTAAACCGGTTTGAATGCCATACTACACAAAATAAAATTTGAGTAGAACACCGGTTTAGTTTGATTCAAGTAGTTCAAAGAAAATGCATATGAAATATAATAACGATCTGTATTTGCATCCCAATTTGAACAAGTACATTCAATTAAGTGAGAGTCAATAAGCATAAATGATCAATGAATAAAATAGATAAAACATAGTAAACGCTATCACTATCCTAAACATCTACGCCTCTGGCGCTGCGTATCCACTCCACAAGCGGTCAGTGCGATGGATGATCACTCGGTGATGGTGACCCTCCGGTAGATCTTCGGCTGCGTCGGATCGATCTTGTGGATAGGTGGTGCGACTCATATGTGTGACAGTAGAAGGACTGGATCAGATAGATGGATCAATCGCATAAGTGATGGCGCTCAATCATGTTGTGCGACACCTCTGACCATAATGTCACCGATATACCACATCGTGATCATGCACTTATCGATGCATCTGTAAGTGGTGCTCATCCACATCAAGTATGGTGAAAGATGTCCAGTCGTCCACATGTGCTCACACGAAAAATAGTATGTAAATTAGACTTACATATTGGTGATATTCTTATATTCAACATACATACCTACGCTTACTCGGCATAAGATTGGTAGGAGGATCTCAGGCGCATGCATCTGAAGCCGATCGACCAATATATATTGGTGATAAACATCTTCTCCACATCCTCATCAAGCCCTCGACAAGGAAATCCATCTTCTCAAGCGATGTGTGGGGCAATCAACTCCATCATCCTTTTGGAGGGTCAATTTATCGACTTCAGAATGGCCTGACAAAATATCTGGTAAATGTCACTCAACTCTCTTCCAGCTGATAAGAGGGACTTGTGATAATCATATCTCAAAGCGTCTGTATCGATGCGTGTAATGATCTCTCATCACGCATCACATACATACATTATGTCAAATTAAAAAGCATATTTTGACAGTGTTATCTGCAAATCCAACCTATGTATGTTTAGTCATTCAACTCATTTACGTATGCGTTTCCGTTGCTTCGAATACATACTTCCATTCCATCTGCATACAAAAGTAGTTTAGACACATAAAAGTTACAAAATTTGAAAGTACACTTAACAAAATATATCTCAACCTAATGCTGAGATCATCAAGCTCAGTAGGATATGATACATGTAGAGTCGGTCTCCCAACATGAATATGTCATATCCAAGGGAGGTGTAGCGGCCATGTTGCACGGTGGGCCTAGTTGACTTTACAACTCTCTATATATAGAGCTGCGCCATGGCATATCAAGGTATCCGGGTCCTCAGTAGTGGTAGATCGAATGGACCTCCAACCTCATGTATCCAGTAAGAAATAACCAATAAGGAATATAGAATGTAGCATCGAAAAAACTCCTCTTGCTCATGTGTGCGACTCCATAAAAGTCCACCTCAAAGGCATGCGGATCTGCTGTGCGACCCATCCCCGAATGTCGATCTGCTGACCGACGGATCATGATACCTACGTGTAAAGGGTGTCGACAAATCATCATGTGAATCATCTGTCTTCCTCTCTCGCATGGGCCTAATGGCCCATCAAAATCCGATGATTATCGCTATCCAGTGTACTCATCTCAAAAACAAGGTGAAAGTTATGAAATAAATTTGTTTTAAATGATTTAGCTTACAAACAATTTAGCTTACAAACGGTTTAGCAAGGTGGAAGGTATGAAATAAATGTGTAGTATGACATTCAAACGGTTTAGCTTACAAACTTGTAATAAAATAAATTTATTTTAAAGTTCGTCATTGTACAAATGAATCAAGGTGTAAATTAAGTAAGAAAGATAATAAGTGACACTATTACAAAAAGACACAATATTAAAGATTAACTCAACTTCACATGCTAAATCAATCAATATACTAATCTCTGAAGTCACTAAAACATAAATCTAATATAGAAGGTACATGTGTGATTACTAATATTTATGTTAAAATTATATAATAATTATTATAAGTAATGCAAATCAAAATTATAAAGATAATTTGCACAATAAGAATTATTTTTGACTTAATATTATATTTATATCTCAAACTTTATAAATTAATGATACTTAGTTTAAAAAAATATCTGAAACAAGTTGCCCAAGGGACATCTGTAATCGCCGGCAAGTAATGTAAATTCACTAAGAGCATTTCGATATGACCGTCATGCGTCGTGTCCGTGTATTAGCCACCCAAGAATTGATGTACTATTTTGAAAAATTTTTTAACCTGACTTAATTACCTAATTAGCATTCTAATGATACTTATTTTAAAAAAAATTGCCTTTTTTAAAATAGATAAAAGTGGAATTCAAAATCCTGATGATAATTTTGAAGATTTTACTAAATCGGATTATTTACACTCATTCTAATGATTTTAAAGTTGATATTTTTATTTGTTTTACAAACTAAAGTGATTTAGGAGTTATTTGAGATCACTTTTAGATTTTATTTTGTAATTAATTTATTTAAATTTTAATTTAAAATAAAATATGTTCAATGATGTTAGTTGTTCGGAATATTTATATACATAACATAATTTTTATGTATTTATATAAAGTTAGATATTTATTTATTTAATATTTTTATATTTAAAAAAATATATTTTATTTTAAAAAATGAGTGATGATAATATTTTGAATGGGATAGTAAAGATTAGGATGTTATATATAGAGGTTAGATATATAAATATATAACAATTATGTGATATATATATAAATTCTCTCAATTATTTTTAAAAATTATATAAAATAATATTATTAGTTTTTAAAAATAAAAATAAAAATAAATTAAAATATCTTTTTAATAAATAATATAAAAATTATAAAATATAAAATAAAATTGATCTTAAATATGTTTTAAATTAATAATGAAGATATTTGCACTATTGATTTTCTGCATTAAATTTATGACAGTGATACATGCAAAATATTCAAAAGTTAAAATTTAATATAAAATGTTGTGAATTTCAATGTTGACCCTATTTTTATTCAAAAACTTAATGGAAAAAATGTTCCATTGTAACTAAAAAATCTATCGGTATTATAAAATTTTGTTATTTACTATGCTTTAAACACTTAATTCAGTTAATAAAAGCTTTTTGACACATATTCATACTACATGTCATAACTTGTGCCAGCATGTAAATCAGGCAAAACTATAAATCTCTATAAATCTTTGTTTTAGCCACATGAATATTTAATTTAATTTAATTTTTATTTTTATAATTTTAACCGCAAGCTATTTTAAGTCATCTCAAATATATTTGAGCGAATATATATTCTTTTTTTTTTTACTTAATAGCCATGCCCACACGCACACAGAAAAAAAAAATTAAATAAAATCAACAAACCTGTCAAAAAGAAGGCAATTTTTTTAAATTGAGTAAGGTTAAAATGGAATTAAATTGAGTATCAATAAAAAAAAATTTAAGAATAGGTATATTATTGACCTATGCGTGGCGTTTCGCGATGAAGAGTGGTGACTAATTAGAGTATCGAAGCCAGTTGCCGTTAGATGGAGCCGCTACTAGTTGACTGGTTTCATATCTTTAGGTCGATCGGTCCCGATCGGCTATTTCTTTTCGATTCTCCCCCAAAAAGGCTCTCGCTCGTGGAATGCCGAAGAACTCACCAGACCTCCCCTCCTCCTGAACTTCTACCGTACTAGGTCCTTTCATGCTTTTGTCCTGCACCACGACTTCTTCTAGGTATTTTTTTTTACTATATGGTTGGAACCGTAGTACTATATGATTGGAAAACTATAGCTTGGCTTGAAAACTTCATTCTCCAGTAATAAACGGTGCTGTTTTCTTTTTTCTGGTTATTTTCTTATAGTTTTAAAAAGTTGGTTGGAATTAATGTAACAATTTTTAGTAGTAATAAATATAAATTCTTGTAAAATCTACATATAACTTCCATATGTTTCTTGTGTTCGGTTGAACATAATACATCATTTTTAGGTGCTCAATCCGTTCATTAGAATGAAGTTTGCTATGCTATGTTTGGTTAACAAGGAAAAATAGAGGTGTTGGTTAGTTGCAGGAATTATTGTTTTGTAAGGAATGTACATTGTGTTGTAGAAATTGAAGCTCAAGAGGAACTTGCAATCACCCTATAATTAAATGAGGAATGTTAAGAAATAATTTAACAAATATGCTCTATGTAAAAGGATTTAACATAACGGAGCTTGTAGAAAGTTCTATGTTCTTTTTTTATTATTGAAATATGGATTTATTAGTTAAAATATTTCTTATATGCTCATAAAGATTTGTGATGGTACATTAGTTGGTCATATAGTAGTTGGCATGGGTTGAAAATAAGAATGATGGCTTCTGCAATTTTGGAAGGCCTCTTTTGCTTGTGTGAGGCGTTATGCACTTATTTTAGATTGACATTTTGGAGAGCCATCTTTTCGATTTAACTAAACTTCTATGTATGCATTCAGTTGTCCGGAGTTGTTTTCTTTCTCAATTCAAGCAATTCATCATGAATGACAATTTTGTTGTGAATCTTGATATTTGAGTGAATTTAGAAAATAATTATTTTAGGATAAAATTGTAAATATAGTCAAGCTTAGCTTGATTAGTTTTAGTAGTTTGGATTTGAACTTCACTCAAGATTATACATTGAGTTGGGAGCTTGAATTTATTTTATTCTGACATGCCTTTAATATATAAATCATAAAGAAGTTTTTATTTCAAAATAAATATGTAGTAATCCATTTTTAACTAAGTAGTAAATTTTTTTTATTTATAATTTATTTGTAATTTATAAGATTGTTTAGGCTTCTCATGTAGCCAAGTTATTCTTCAGAAAAATCATTTGTCTATATGGATTTCCCACTCATTATATGTGATAAGAATGTAAGGTTTGTCTTAAGATTTATTTCCCACTTTTAGTTTTAGGGTACGTCCGTTATTTCTCATAATTTGCGTATGTAGCGTTGATTGTAAACCATAATCTTCTACTCAGTCGATGGCGAGCACCCGTAGGCGTCGGCGTAGGCGGATTGAGGCCAACCCACCATTGAAGCGCACCCGAGGTTCATCCTAGTATTGCCTCCCTACGTGGGGCGCCACACGTAAGTGAATTTGTTTTTTGTAATGTGTTACCGCTTACCTTTTATTTCGGACAGTACTTAGATTGTTTTTTTGAGCCGCGAGCGCACTTGCTTATCTTTGAAGGAGTGGCCATTACATGCAGATTCATCGAGGCTAGACAGTGGGCTGCTTGTGAGTCAGTCGCTTCATGGATCATCGCTTCGCTTTGGTTGAGATGGTCGATACCACATACCTTCCATGGTGAGATGATGGATACGCCTCGGCGTGGCGATGATTCTGACTACGGATTGATGGGCCACCTATCATAGGTCCGATTGGCGAGAGAAGAGATGGGTCAATTGGCCTGCTGCGATGATTTGTTAGGACGACACCCATTACCAGGCGTGATGTACCATGATCCGATCACTCCGCCGTCAATTGGCGTTGAGATGGGCGGCATGACATACATGCGCGAGGTGGCTTAGGTGGACTTTATGAGTCATATGGACGCCTGAGGAGTTCTTCCGACACGTGCGGGCTTATATTTTATTTCGATTCGCTCTTACCGTGACTTTGAGGTCCACTACGATTTATCACTCCTGAGGATGGATTTGACTCTCTCCAACATTGCGAAATGAGTGATTTCTCGTAGTATGTCATATTCTCAAGTCCAGGTGGCTTAACCCCAGCATCATCACTAATACCGCTGCTTTCGGACTTTTGCCACTACTCATAGTCGATACTCATCTCCAAGCAGCACTCGGCACATACGGTTCATCCGAGCGGTGACATCATCAATAACTTATAAGTTCAGATCTAATTATCATATTAATTGTTACAAGTATAATCGGATAAATTATGATGATAAACTGAATAAACTCGAATGCGTTGTATCCCTGGATGTTCTTGTGCGATGAAATCCACATGTTAGCGGTATATCTATTGACCTTACTACGGATCGGTGATATGGATGCAATATTAACATCTTCCACAACATACAACACCCATCGGCGGAAGCTTCGTGTAACTGCGTCATCGTCGAGATATGTGACGCTATCCGCTACCCACCGGATAACGACACATTAGAGTCTGTGGCTCTGGATGTGCAAGCTTCTGTAATTCGTTCTTGATAAGGAGTGTTGTGGCCAACCTAACTAGGCGATTTCGACCTCACATAACTTGGGCTAATTGCTCGATACTCGGTTCATCGAAAAGTATCAAACAAATTCTATTCATCTTGCACTAAAAAAATATAGAATCCAGCGGAATTTTCCTCAAGAAATGGCAAGAATCGCTAAGTTGACTTTCGGCGGTAAATGAGAGAGAGTCGTCAGCTAATGCCGAAAACTTCTGGTTTATCGAATACAGACAAGCAGCAATCTGAGCGGATCAGCGGTGAGAAGTTCAAGAGGGGAGGGGAGGAGTGGTGAGTTCTCGGCGGAGAGCCTTGTTTCGGGGGAGAATCGAGCAAAATCGGCGAATAGGGCGACGGGACCGATCGCCCAAGATATAGCCGGCGCCGCCCAATTAGGCTATCGAAGCGGCGCCAGTTATCGCGATGGCGTGGCTCATCGTCGATAACGATGTGGCGTTGTCGCTAATTAATTAATTATCTATTCTTAAATTTTTTTTTATTAATACTGAATTAGCTAATTCCCATTTTAACCGTACTCAATTTAAAAAAATTGCCTCAAAAAGAACTAAAATGATTCAGATTCAATTTGTGTAAAGTTGTGAACGTACCCCACACTCTCTTATAACAGGAAGGATATTTATTGCTTCACATGCCAAGCATTAATACAACATCATACCAATTCCTGTATAAATTTACAGCTACAGCAGGCAGCAACAGAAGGTTCAAGCTCGAGCTCTTCTTCTTCCTCTCTCTCTTTCTCTTCTTCCTGCTCCGAAACCGATCAGGGAATAGAGAATATATAGAGTCATGAGAAGGTGTAATGAGCTAGGTTTAGTTGATACTATATACGAAGCAGATCACGAAGAAGAAGTAGAGCGAGATGATGAAGGAGAGGAAGAAGAAGATGAAAATACTTTGTCTAATCCTGCTTCTTCTTTCACTATTTCTCCTGCAACTTTTTCATCCGTTAATTTATCTTCTACTCCCTGTAGCTTTCCTTCTTCGACTCCTGATCTGCAAGCCATTGTAGATGGATGGTATGCTTGATCTTTATTAACTTTGTTATATATATATATATATATATTCTTGCTTTTTTCTGAATAAAATAATGTTATTTATTTATTTTGTTTATATTTTCTGAATTTTAGGTCGAAGGCTGTGGGATATAATTCTGATGTAGTAATCCGAGTGTATGGGGACTGCTTTTTTCTTCATAGGGTGAGACTTTTAGCTTTATTTCATTTTGATTTGATTGTTTAGCTTTTGATTCTGGTTTGAAATTATGGTTTTTATGGCACATTAATTTAGTCTGAAAAAAAAATTTGAAATTTGTATTAAAGATTTCTCTAAAACGGTTGATTTATTTCGAATTAAAGTAACATTTTGGGTTGATCTGTCTGATGGAAGAATTTTTTTTATTGAAAAAAAATCCCAGATCAGAACATTATTATGATTTAAATTTCATAAATATGAATTTTATAATCATCAAATTTATTTTAAAATTAATATAATACATAAATATAACCCAAATTTTGTATTACATTAATTTTGAAAACTATATGATGATTATAAAGCACATTATGATCAAATTTAGTTTATTATATTTTGATAATTTTTTTTCTATTCTACAGAAGTTATATAAAAAAGAAAGACAATTGATAGTTGTGCACTAAAATTTATATTTTATTTTTTCATTATATTAAAAATATCTGAATTTGTGAAATGTAAAATTTTTTTATTAAACTTGTAGCGTACCTATTTGGTTAAAAATACAATAATTCTTAAATTAAAAAAAATTAATTTAATTTAATCATTAAGCTATTGTTTAAATTATTCCTTCATAATTATAGAGCATGATTTTTTTAATGTGTCTAACAATTTTTTTGGAAAAAATAACAAGTAATAAATTACTCATTTTTTAAGTATTATTAATTTTTAATTAATTATTGATGTATAACTCCAAGCCAAAGGCACTGTAATCGTCTTCTCGGGCAATGTAACGGAGATTTTAATGCATAAATAATAATAATAATAATAATAATAATAATAATAATAATAATAATTTACTTTTGTTAACTATCCAACTTTTTATGCGTTCTTTAAATTAAATAATAAATTTTTAAATGTTAAAAACACCCATAAATAACGGAATGTATTATTACCTTCATAGGAACCGATGGCATCTTGTAGCCGTTACCTTAAGCGGCGTCTATGGGATGCCGACGACGTCTGGATCACCCCACCGTTAAACATAACGGTCGAGACCTTCACCAACCTGGCACGTTTCTGCTACACCGGGGACCTCACGTTAACGCCGTCAAACTTGGCTGCCATAACCGCCGCCGCCGAGTTGCTGGAGATGGAGGGTGGCGGCAGCGAAGGAAATCTTGCCCGCCGGACGGACGAGTTTTTCCGACGGGAGATCGCCGGAGACGAGGAGAAGGAGGAGGCGGTGCTCTGGAGTTGCGTGGGGATGCTTCCAGGTAGCGGGGAGCCGGCGGCGCGAATGGCGGCGAGATGCGTGCTGGCGTTGAGGGCTGCGGAGGGAGAAGGCGGAGGCGACGAGTGGATCGCGAAGTTAATGGAGATTCCGACCGAGTCGTTCGGAATGATTATGGAGTCGATGGCGAAGTGGTCCTTACATGACCATGATGACCTGTACATAATCGCCGATCAATACTTCGGGGTAGGTATTTTCGTAATTTTGGGCTGAATGACCTCATTTTTCCAAAAAAAAAAAAAATCGCAATTTTTAAATTTTCCCTTAATAAATGAAAGATTCACATACATTGCACACAATTCTTATTTTTTTTGCATATCTAATAACTAAAATTTAATATTTCTATTTTTTTTAACATCTCATTTATACTTCAAAAAGGTGCATTCAATATTTAAAAATATAATAATAATAATGATATTTTTAATATAATGTTAAAGATTTGTATCTTTTGAATATAAATATCAAAATTTAAGTATTAAATATGTAAATATATAAGAAATATGTGATATGTATGTTAATGCCTCTATTTTTTTATGACATTAATTATTTAATTTAATAAGATCTATAAATAGTAAATTTATAAGTGAGTATTATGTTATAATATAATAAATTAATATCCAATCACTTTTATTTACAATAATATTACTCAAATCTTCAAAGGAGCAATAACTCAAAATTTACTCTTTTATTAAATTCACAAGCACATAAAATCATTCGTTATTTTTTAAAAAAACATTAAATATTACATAAAAAATAAATTCAATGGCGTTATTTTTCGTTCTTTAATGTGAATAAACAATTGCAGATACAATTGAACTAATAAAGATTAAATAAAATATAATTTATGTTTATTAACTTCTTTGAATTTTTATTCAAAAACTGGTCTGTACAGGTGAACGGGGAAAGACTAACCGACGAAGAGAAGCTAATAATCTGCCGCTCCATAGACTGCAAAAAGCTGTCGCATCACCTTCTCCTCCACCTCGTTCAAAACTCTCGCCTTCCGCCCCGCTTCATATTCAAAGCCATGTTCCTCCCCTACCACACCACCACCCTCGGCGACTTGCCCCAGCACGATGCCGGCGCCAAGCCTCCAACCTTGCCATTCGAATCGAGAGCCTCGAACGCGACGTCGCTGGGCTCCGTCGCCGTATCCGTTGGACTGAAGAACAAAGACTCGAGATGGAACCCGGCCGTCGAGCCGAGAGCTTTCGGTTTCTTCACGCTGGTCCCGGCGAACATGGGCCCCGGCCCGGCCCCGCCTCTATGACGGAAGCGAGGAGTATTGGGAATGGGAGAGGATTGGGAAGGAAGCTGGTGGAGCGGTTCAGACGACTGTTCCGGAGGGATGAGGAGAGAGATAGGGCTGGCAATGTGATTATCGATAAGTATTTGGCTTTTTATTAAAGAGTAATTAATTAATTAATGGTTTTTTAAATTAGATGTTAATCAATCGTATCTTATCAATTAAACAATTAATTAAAGTCAGCTTAAACTCCACTACGCGTAGGTCCGACAAAAGAAGGCCAGCATTGGATTTTGATTTGGGCTTATGGCATGCTTGTGATCCACTACTAAGTGTGGTGAGGTCACTCTTAATGAATCCAAAACGATGTCATAAACCACTAATGAAAATTTGGAAATCTTACACTGACTTCCACTTCTACAATTATTCCAACCACTAAATCATGTGAATTAATATCTCAATATCACTTTTATAATATCATATTGCATCAATATTTTTTTAATTACAGTAAATCTGTCTAAAATGATATTGCTGGGATCAAAAGTAGGATATTATTTTAGACAGTTTATCACTTAGGCAGATACAATATATACAGTATCATACAATTGAGACCGAGTCGTGTTTATCATTTTAGACAGGATATTACTTTAAACAGTATCACTTTAGATAAGTTTTACTATGTATATACAAAAATTTTCTTTTTATTTTCTATCAAAATCAAAAAATTATAGTTAAACTTTTAACTATTCAAATTTAATAAATAAATTAAAATTTAAATTTATAAATTTAAACTCTGCTCAAAAAATGAATAATAATGAAAAGTACTTTGTTTAATTCAATCAGATGAAATAGTATAAGGCATTTTAGCTTATTGGTTGAGAACTTTAATTTTTTTTAATTAAGAGATTTTGAATTTAAGTCTTTACAGATATATTGTGTGTAAGTTTGAGATTAAAAAAAAGAAATATAGACTTGAGGATAGAATGGTAATTTGCTCTGCTAAATTCAGCCTGTTCTGCCGGCCAATGGTTTCATATTTCCCTTAAATGTATAATATTTTTAGTATCGATCATCACGCACAGTCCTCTTGTGATTTTCGCCTTCTGCGGCAGCTGAGGCATCTCCTTGCTCGGAAAATCTTCAAAATCCAATGGATTCAAAGGCACAGCCGGCGCCGCTCCATCGCCTCCTGCAATAATCATCTTCTTCGCCAAATTCCATTTCCTCCCACATTTCCTTTCTTCTCTTCCTCCCTTTCCGTCTCGCCCTGACACGAGATTCTAATCCCATGTCATCAAGTCTCTTCCTTCCGCCGGCGATCCATACGGTCGCGGTTGAGCTAGGGTTTCGCGATTCTCGTAGCCGGCGATGGTGTAGTGCCGGCGCGAATTTTTCGAAGCGGCGGTGTCCGCGCAAGCGGTCGATCCGGGCCGAGACAGCGGCGGAGAGGTTCGGGAGCCGGAAAGGAGAGAGCTTTGGACCTAATGGCGAGTGCAATTGTGACATTCCTGGTAATTTTTTTTCTTGGTCTATTTAATGCAAGCTCTTTTAGCTTTTTTTAAGTCACGGATGGTTGATTCTGGAATCGGATAGTTAGGAGGATGTCATTTACTGGTGTGATTAGGCGGTCAAGTTGGAATTCTCTTCAATGCACACCTGTATTCCTTTTGTTTTTTTTGTTTCCTCTGGATAGACATTCTTTCTGACCAAAGATTCTTTGTCTACATTCATCGAACTAGAGAGTGAAATAGCTCCACAACACCTCTTTTCCTTTGTTAATTTTCAATTTGCAATTCTTTCTTTGTTTTCTTATGGCCTTGTTAAGAAGATTTTATCAGTTTTAACTGCTTCAGTAAAAAAACTAAGTCACTGTAAATTTTAATGTTCCTATTCTAGTTAGAAACAAGCCTCATGATTCTGCGAGGGAAGATTTGGTAAGATGATAATTTATCTTCAGGTTTTGAAAGTGATGATTCTCTTCTATGTATATGACGTAGATCGTTCCGGTTATCTGTAAAAAACGTTTTAAAGCTGGTAATACCGTCCGTGGAAGCTTGGTACAAACAAACATTTCTCCTTATTGTAATTATCTTTTTTTTTTGGGTGGGAAAAGGGAGGCCCATGGTAAGAGAAAAGAGTTTAACTTCTTGTCTGAAAATGACTGGTAGATGCTTGGGTGTTAAGTTAAATATCTTAAAAGTGCAAGAGCAGTATATGGGACATACAAGAGTCTTAAGGTGAAAACAGTGGAATTGCACTAAAATTGCATAAGATCAATGCTATGTTGGAGAGAATTGGGCTTAACACCGGTGTTATCAAGCATCCATGGCTGCAGTGACCGAGCGGGCCTCTCATGTCCCCATTCTATATGTGTCACGCTTCTCCAAATTGACATCTATGAGCTCAAGTGTCTTTAGGCAAAGCATAATTCTTTGCATAATTAATGACTCTTAAATGATTAATGTTATGGAATATATGGTTGGCTGCAAAGTCCTTGTTAGGATAGAAAATAAAAGCAAAATTCACACAGAGACGATCATATAAATAAAGTAAACAGATCATAACCACAAGGACATAAAATAGGAGTAATTTGACTCCTTCCTTCATCTTCTCTTGATTTTCCTTTAACCGATTCCTCTATTTTCTTTTGCCATGAGGTGCCCTTTGTTGGCATGCACATCGGAGGTAGCCAGAGAATGCTATTTATAGATGAGAAAATGCATAAATACGAAATCTCTCCTAATCTAGCATGCAATAAGTTAGATCCCAAATATCTTACAAAATAAATTAATGATTCTCTCAAATGATTCCCTTCAAAAATAAAGAAAAGAAAAAAACAATCCTATTTAGATATAAATCTAGGATTTACAATAATAAGGAGATTACATGCTATATTGTGAGTGTTACAACATTTAAATTATCACTTGTAATAACTTAGTTATAGTTTAAATTTGTGTTATTTATTAGTATGATATTTACTCTTTTTTTATAAGATTATTTATTTATTTATTCTTTATTGTTCTCTTCTCTTGTTTATATTTAGGCACATATATACTTGCATTAAAAGACAATTTAATAAAGATGTAGCCTTTTATGATTTTTACATAAAGCGTCGGCCGTCTGATGACCCGATTAGGAGAGTAGCTGCATTAGATTTGTCTTATGTTAAGAAAGGTAGAGGTAGACTTAAAAAGACTTGGTTAAGATGTATAAAAAATGATCTTAGTATACTTGAATTAAATGAGAATTTGATACATAATAGGACACAATGGAGACAAAGGATTCATGTAGCCGACCCCACCTAGTGGGATTAAGGCTTGTTGTTGTTGTTGTTGTTGTTGTTATATGCTATTAAAATCATCATGATCTGTGCCACCTCCAACTGCATCATTGGTTGTTGGCCATCCTACGTGCACTGTTGTTGACCACTAAGGTATTTAGTCTCTTATATTTCTTGTAGATGTGTACACCTCTGTGATCTCTTATGTTCTTCAACGATGATTGCACTAGTGACTTTTATCTTCGCTATGTCAATGCTCTCTCTCAATTCTCTCCGTCGACACTCTGTACTAACTTGTTCTAAGAACTCTTTCCATCAAAACTATTGGCACCTCAATTCAAGGATATTATCTAGGTCTTCTCTAACAAAAATCTCTTTTGACAACTCTTTGTTTGATCCACACTGTAATTTCTTTAATAAATTGGACATACTTGTCTTGTGGCACTCATAATGTTTGAGAACCAAAAAAATTCGATTGCTTCATTTTTGGTCATTACTATTGTCAAACCTAAGTTGACATATTCTATACATTTTGAGTATGTAGGAGAGTGCTACCATAGCAAAATTATCATCTTGACTTCCTGAAACTAATCATGTGAATGAAGAAAAAATAAGTGGATGCTTTCTTTTTTACATATATGCATTGCTAGTTTTGTAAAACTAGAGTTTCATCTTATCATCATCAGTTGCCACAAAAGAGCATGCGCACATATGCACATGGATATATATAAGCTTGGCATTTTCAATGACCTTGATTTGTTGGTCTTCTTCACATAGGGAGAAGCGCTCCTGCACTTTCAAATGTGGGCAATTCAACAAATATTGCATGGCATGAATGTCCGGTTGGAAAACTTGAAAGGCAGAATTTACTCAATCAGAAAGGATGTGTTATATGGATCACAGGTCTCAGTGGCTCAGGTTTGTAGCCCAATCATATAAAATTTGGTTTATTCCTGTTGGTTATTTGTCTCAAACAGATATCTAAAGCTGTTTAAACTGCTTAATTTTGAATTAATCTCGTTTTATTATTCAAATAACACCAAATGCGTTGAAAAAGGATGAAACAGATTATGTGGAGATAGAAATAACTGTCAGCTATAATATTTTGGTAGCTTCTCCTTTCTCTGTTTTTCATTTTCTTTGGTCAGTGAAGCCATGTCTAGAAGAACCTTGGTTGCTATTTCAATTCTGCTTTATTTTTATCTTAATTTGTTATAATTTTCTTCATGATATCTAAAGAAGGGAGATCCTTACCTGCAAGCAACTAAATTCTACATTTTAGATTTATTCCCTGTTCTATTTATTTTTGACTGGAGGAATCATCAGACTCTGCTGAATTTTAACCTTTGATTCATGTTTCAGGCAAAAGCACACTGGCTTGTGCCCTTAGTCGAGAACTACATGTCCTTGGATATCTTTCTTATGTGCTTGATGGTGACAACATCAGACATGGTTTAAACAAAGATCTTTGTTTCAAAGCTGAGGATCGTGCCGAAAATATACGCAGAATCGGTAATTCATCGCAAAATGCACTGCTAAAATACTGTTTTAAATAGAATCATCCATATTAATTTTCTGAAAATCACTACATTTGTTTCTATCTTTTTGAAGGTGAAGTAGCAAAGCTCTTTGCTGATGCTGGTGTCATATGCATAGCTAGTTTAATCTCTCCCTACAGAAGAGACCGGGATGCGTGTCGAGCTATGTTGCCAGAGTCCACTTTTATTGAGGTTTTTTTTTTTCTTTTCTTTTGATTGAGCTTCTGGAAACCTCATGTAGACATGATTTTAAGTGAAAATTCATTCAAATGCATGTTTTCTCAAGGTTTACATGGATATATCATTGGAGGTTTGTGAATCAAGGGATGCGAAGGGATTGTATAAGCTCGCGCGAGAAGGGAAGATAAAAGGTATGGTTCATGTTTCAAATCTAATTCTGATTAGAAGCACAGCAGGGACAAATATCAACATTATTGATGAGATTTGTTAAGAAACAGGAAGGAGGAAATATTCCTTCTGGTAAATTACATGTGGGTCTTTTTATCGTGTAAATGGCTCTCTATGTTAGATCGTTTTTTAAAACCTTCTATTTGGATCCCATTAGGTGTTAAGATACTTTGTTAGCTACAACAATTCATGCAGTAGAGTTGCACCAGGATGGTCCATTTGTGAGATTGCACTAGATGATCCATGCATGAGCACAAGCATAGAGCGGACTTGTGCACAACCTCACAATCTGTGGGAGCTCGTCGTGTTGGTAGCCTCACAACTCGTGAGAGCTTGCCGTGCGAGCAAGCTCTCAAATTGTGCATCATGCCGATGATGAACACGCGAGCTGAGCTTGTTAGAGACCTCACGGCCCACCCTCCACATAAACTCACTTCATCGACGACCTGGCAGTCCACCCATGATTGCCTCGTCGACAAACTCACAGTCTGTATGACCTCACCAGTTGGTTATCCCATCGTCCATTTGAGCCGTAGTGGCGATAACCTTGCAATATAATAAATTCTTGGTTTCCATGGAAAAGTATCATCTTGCTAATGAAAGATGAACTCCATGGAAACCAAGAATTTATCTCAAGATTCTCAACAACCAACTCGTGTATTAAGAAGGCACGAGGGTCCGTAAAGAGCTAAATGTGGATTAGTATAAACTGATCTCTCTGCATCTGCGCCTAATTTGCCCTATCAGATTCCTTACCCCCTGAACTCACAGAGAAAGCAACTGAACCCTGCAGGTTTTACTGGCCTTGATGATGCTTATGAACCACCTCTGAACTGTGAGGTTCGTTAATGTATTTTTCTATTGGCAGCTGAAAATACTAACCTGATCTTAGCTTCTTCTTCTTCTTCTTTTTCCCAATTTCATTTTCCTCTCTTGCTCTTATCTAACTGCAGCTATCTTAATCGTCTCCAGATAGTCATAAAACCAACAGATGGAATTTGTCCTCCTCCATCCGCCATGGCCAAGCAAGTGATCGCATATCTCCATGAGGAGGGATTTCTGAAAGCTTAAATCTCAGGGTTCTTGTGTCAACATCTCGTTGACGAAGATGGAACTCTCTTATCGCTTAATAATGAAGAAGGAAAGAAGAATGAAAACTTGTGGAATATGTGCAGAAATATCCGTTTCTTCCAGTAAATTGCTGCAGCTGCAAACTGTATATTATTATAATTTATAAGGATATTGAATAATGATTTTTTTTCTTTAAAAATTTAAGATTTAAAGATTGTATTGTTGAATGTATTACTTAATTATTGCTTCAAAATTTTTATTATATTATCTATTGAAATAAAGGATGGTAGAATCATTTGTGATGTAATCTTTGTGCAGAAACATAAGAGGGTGTTTTATGTAAATTTTTTTGTGATATTGGAATAAAGGATTGGCTTTGGAATTATTTTTCTTCTTGAATTGTTGCTTTGATGTTAGTATGTATTAAATGTACTTTAATTTAAGATATTTAGGATTAATTTTATTTTTTATTTATTTTTTTTTATTTTTAAAAATATATTTATTTAGAATGTTTTTTATGTTATTTTATTTTATTTTTTTTAAAATAATGTTATTTTTAAAAATATTCAAAACATTGAGTATTTTTAAAAATAATAAGTATAATTAAATTAATTTTAATTTTAAGTAAAATAAAATAAATATAAAATATAAAAATAAAAGTGATCTCAAACGATCCTTTAGTCTACCATATTTTTGTTTCTATGTACCATGTGATTTGAGTGAGTTCATATATTATTATTATTATTATTATTTAAGATAATATTGAGTGGATGTAAATTAATGTGGGATGATTGAGTTGATATGTATATGATTATTATTATTATTATTATTATTATTATTATTATTATTATTATTATTATTATTATATATCTTTATTATATTTTATTTAAAATAAAATATATTTGATGATTATTATTATTTTTAAAAATATTCAAAATATATAAAAATTGTTCTCCATATTTTTAAAAATAAAAAATAAAAATACATAAAAAATATATTAAACAAATATATTTTAAAAAGTATCATAAAAATAAAAATATAAAATACAAAATAAAATTGATCTCAAACAACTCCTAGGTATTATTATTTTATTAAATTTTCTGTTTATTGTTCATGTAAGATAAATATTTTATAATTATTCATGGTCTTGAAGTTCATGAACTTATAGTAATTTGATACTACTAAATTAAAACATCGAAAGTATAACAATTAAGAGTTTAGTGAAAGTAAAATATTAGGATTAGTGAAAATTTAAAAAAATATATTATTCAATTTATCATATTTTATCACTCTCCATTCCAAAAAAAAACCATATTTTATTATCTCCTTTAATATAATAGCGATATTATTAATGTTAATTCAATAAATAAACAAAATTGTTCCGATTTTAAAAAAGTATATTTCTCTCGATGAATAAATGTTAAGCATCTTTGTCCTTTGTCGCAATTCTTTATCAAAACTTTGTGCCAAATGAAGCGCTAATAAGCTAATAGTACTTAAACTGCTCAAATGAAATTGTCGTCTGATGATTGTAGTTTGTATGGAAATAGGAATTCTGAGCTAAGGTGGCGTTATAAATACTCTTATCTTATAAATGTTTGCAGATTCATTTTGAAACATTAAAATCCTATTTATTTATTTATTTATTTATTTATTTATTCATTCATTTATTTTCATCATCAAACCATAGTGTGCATAAGAGTGTAAGTGAGTCAAACAGGTTCGCGAGCCAACTCGAGCTCGGCTCGTTAAGGAGCTCATGAGCCAAACTTATCGAGCCACGAGCTCAAGCTCTAGCTCATAAACAAGTTCAAGCATAGTTTGACTCGACTAGTTAGCTTATCGAGCTAGCTCGTTTACATGATGACAAACTACAATTATCATATTTCACATTATTGATTCACTAATTTATCGAGCTTTTGAAACGAGTTCGAGCATTCGAGTCGAGCTCAAGTTTGACTTTCTTTAAATTGACTCAAGCTCGAGCCTGATAATTGAGCTCGATCTTAACATGGTTTAAACAAGCTTAGCTTGATTAAGTCAAAACTCGACTCGTTTACACCCCTAGCTCTGCATACTAAAAAGTCAAAGTGGTGATAATACTATATATATATATATATATATATATATATATATATATATATATATATATATATATATATATATATATAATTCACTAATTTCGAATTCAGATGATTTTCAATTCCATTCTCATATATCATGACAAATTTTTTTCTAATAAATATAGTACTGTGAGACGCGGCCATGGCTGAATCAATCAAAACAATATTTCCAAGTAAAAAAAAAATCATAAATCAAGTAGCAAAACCTTCCCTGAAAATACAGAATTTCATTTCTTGGCCGTAGAAGAACAGTCGAGCCGCTGGGATCCATCCACGAAGGCGGCCAGCTTATTTCTCTGTAGTTTCTGAAAAAGAAAAAAAATGTTGTTAAGTAAATGACAAATAATAATTTTCTTCTATTTTCCATACTATAATTCAGATGCAAAATGATTACGGTTTATTGATGGAGATGACTTAAATAATATGCATATGTTCACAGAAATTCAAATTAAAATAAATCCTTTAAATCAAATAATTTTGCATTATTTAACACATTTAAAAAATTTCCAGTCTGACTATTCTTAAATCATAAATAAATAGCCAAAAATTTAATGAGGATTTTGCCGATTTAATAATAGGCATGCCAAATCACTTTCAGATTATAAAACTCTTCAAGATTTACAACATATCATACAATTCTTATGCATTTACATATCCTACACTCAAAATTAGATATTTACTTATCTAACACTTTCCTATATTATACTTAAAAAGGTTCATTTTACTTCAGGAAAGTGAGCAATGATAATTTTTTTTACATATGATATCGAAGATTATGTAAAAAAATTTAAAATTTAGGTATTAGAAATGTAAATATATAAAAATTATGTGGTATGTATGCAAATCAACATAACTAAATTTGGATTCGCAGGAGCCAAACTGCCAACACGACGAATAGAATCCAACCAATAGTTTAAAGGGAAATTTACGGACATAAAACACAATTCTTATGCATTTGCATATTTAACACTTAAAGTTTGATATTTAGAAATATAATATTTTTCTTATACATGAAAAGTGCATATCACTTTAAAAGATTAATGACAGTGCTATTTTATGAAACATAAAGAAAGGCTTGAAAAAAATCATGAAAGCTCACCTGAAAGAGTGCAAGCTGTTTCATGATCCTTCCGAACTCTGAAAGCTCCGCAAATGTCTGTGATCAAACGAACAGCACCAACCTCTTGCTTCACTTTGATCTGTGAATAAGAATGGTGGTATAACAATGAAAAAATGCTCTAAAACTCAAAAATTGATGGAATTGATGATGAAAAAAAAAAAACATGTCACAAAGCAGGATAGAAGAAACCAGAGAGCTCCTTCATTCAGAGAGGCCTGGAAGATTAGTTTGGGTGCAGTAGCAGCACTATTCTACACCACCTCGAGGCTGCTAATAAACGGCAGTTAGGATTCTTAGCTCAATCGCTAGACATTAAAGGATCTGCTGGTTCAGCTCTTCGCTTGGCAAGCTGCTAATTAGATCTTCCCACTGCTATCAAGCAAATAGAAGAGCTTCTGCAGATGCTGCCTTCATACGACAGTCTTTCAGTTATTACATGCAAACAGGGGGGGCACTGCATCCACAATGGAGAAATAACATCAAAATTTACAAAATGTAGAGAAGCTAGAATGAGTCAGATGATAACAATCTGATTCGAGTTTCAACCAGAGTGAATATCCCATTCATGACGACTGTTCTTGAAATTCTTGCAGCAGCCTACATGTCTCAAGCGTTCATCAAAAATGGAAGTTCTTAACTAAACTAGGATATGCCAATTTCAATAACCTCAGGTATGAAATTGAAAAAAAAGCTGTATCACTTTTCAAAGACATGAAAATAGAAAAAATTTGAGCCAAGGTATCTGATCCTAACCCAAATTTGATTATAAATTTGCTTTGAGATTAGCGTAATATAATTTTGATTGATTAGTCATATAATGTCCTTACATCGAAGCAAATATGATGGCTCTGAATCCATCTTTAATAAATTTGAATCAGACTACCTGAAGTTTCTCTTAACGAAAATTGCATTTCCAAGCCAAGCATCAAAAGCATAACATGAGAGAAGAATTCTCAAGTGTATATGTTTAGGGCATGTGATCCAGGTTGGATCATGAATGCTACCTAGAAGGGTGCAACAACATGCATTAGAATTATATGAAACCAACATACAGTAGAATTTGTTGACAGATTGATCACTCAGAGTGTAGGTTTGACAATTTGATGACCACAAATCATAACTCTGGTTGGGTCAACCTTTTCCACAATTATTAAGACCGTATTTGGAATCAATTTTTGTTTTCTATTTTTATTTTTAGTTTTAAAATAAGAAAAAAAAAATATATATATATATATATATATATATATATATATATATATATATATATATATATATTTATTTATTTATCTGTTTTAAACAAGTTTGTTTTTTGTTTTCAAAAACATGTAAAACCTTTTTTTGTGTGTTGTTAAAAATTCTCAACAATACTTTTCAGATTTTCAGAAATTTAGGTTTGATTTTTTTTTATTTTTTTAATTTATATTACGTAATAATATTAATTTTAATTAACTTAATCTAATAAAATTTATCTTGAATATGGGATAATAATAGATTAATTTTATCATGTGTTTAATATATATTTATATAATTTATGTAAATTTGAATTTGTATATTAATTTTTGATTGATTCAAATTAAATCTAACTTGATTATGTTTGCAAGAACATTTTGTATCAATGATTGTGTAGCATGAGTTTACTTACACTTCTCATTCACTGAGTTTGATCCTACATAAATAACGCCGATTTTCAATAGATGCCTTAACAAATATTTTTAATCAACCCATTTACTCAAGACAATTATATGACCTTCAATTTTGTAATATGTGAATTTCCCATTTGCTTTATGTTAATGACCTCCTCCTACTTGGGAAAGCAAATAAAGTGAGCATTTTCACCTAAAACTTTTTCATCTTTTTCATCTTTTTCGATTGTTTTGGGCCCTCTATCAACCTCCTGAAGACTGACATTATTTTATCTAAGAACATCCATAATATTTTGCATAATTTGATAGGTTTCAATAATTCAATTACTGCTCAAATACTTGGTGCATTCCTACTTTAAAAGCAAAGCCTACGAAAGTTAACTTATGCTTAATTGATAAGATTCAAGCTCCTTAAGAGTTTGGAAAGCATAAGTGCTAATCTACTTTAACTCCTTTAAGTTCTGCATTTGGAACCTCCTCTGCTATTGGATTAGATTCCATACCTAAAGGTGTCCTGAAAAGCCTTGACCGTCTCTACTTCAGATTCCTCGAGACCCTAATTCTTTCAAGTCCTCATATCATGAGAAAGAACTTGTGCGAAAAGGTGACCTTGACATCCCCAACTTCGTAGTGCTTAACAAGACATGCATGACCAAAGTTATCTGGAACTACCTGACTAATCAAAGGCTAGTTTCTTCTTGGTGGTGAAACTGCTATCCTTGTGGTTCCCATTGCACTCATGGGTCTCATTTTTGGAAAAGCCCAGCTCAACCTCCAAACCAACTAAGAAAACACCTCTCATTTCACATTAGCAATGGCCGACACACTTTGTGTGTTCTATGACCCTTGGTGTCATGGCAATCATTGGTTAAGACATATGGGAGAGAAAAATGCAGCGGGTTCTCCCTCTTCTGCCTTCAGAAAAGCTCTCATTT
The DNA here is from genome assembly GCA_021442155.1 of Cymbidium sinense. Classification (NCBI taxonomy): domain Eukaryota; kingdom Viridiplantae; phylum Streptophyta; class Magnoliopsida; order Asparagales; family Orchidaceae; genus Cymbidium; species Cymbidium sinense. The sequence goes on along the minus strand of CM038224.1, from coordinate 107,550,084 downwards.
ATTTTAGCTAATGAGGCTTGGTCCTTACAAGCTCCCAATCTTCCTTATCATATTAAACATAACATTGAAGTATTACCATAATGAATGGAGATGACATGGTACTCAACACTGAGCCAAAAACCAAAGCCTACCAGATGTGACTTGGGTTAGATTAATCTAGTACAAACACCATGCCATGAAGTTCTCTACATTCAGATGGTTGGTGCTTAATGATGGATAAACATTGATGATTTGCTTGGCAGGAGTGTTCAGGCAAATCTAATTTGTATACCATGCAATATTAACAATAAGAGCATTAAAACAGCTCCTCTTTGCCTGCACATTTTCATCATAAAACCTGCTTCTCAAAAGCCTCCCAGTTGGTAGCTTCTTACTTTTGAGACCATCTTGTCAACAACTATCAGAATACTTCGCTACTTACCACAACGATGGCAGAATGGTATTCTTATGACAGTTCTTTGCTTGGGATACAATATTTGGAAGAAAAGAAATCATAGATTTCTTGAAAATGGTATTTCCAGCTCCTCTGCAGTTTTATATGGCATCAAATATTAGCTTAGATGCAATGGGCACAACCCTTATAATTTTATTGACGGTATGCTATTTCTTTTCCTACTATCTATTGTCTACCTT